>JARFIX010000087.1:600000-801046 GCA_036346125.1 Lycocerus yunnanus
ATAATAAACTATGTGCGGTATATTACAGTTAAAAGAAATAAGAATACCTGACCGATATAGAGGACGTACAACTTTTCAAGCACTCGATATAGCAGTTCTAATTTTGAAAAGTCCTTTCGTGCTAACTGCAGTTGTTCAACCGGTGTGCATCGAGTTGAACGAAGCATCGCTACCAGTGCAATTATCCTTAAATGATGGTGGAATAGTAAGTTTGATCGCTGTAAGGCTTTGATAAAAGCAGGGTTAAATTGTTTCAAAATATTTTAGGTGACAGGTTGGGGTTTAACTCAAGAAGGCGGTGATCTTGCCGATGTATTAAAAGAAGTAGTCATTCCATATATTCCATTTGATAAGTGCTATAATGAAATACCCACAAGTTTTAGGAAGTTCTTCAGCCCGGATAAAATATGTGGAGGCTACCTAAACTCAGGTTAGTCACTATTAAAAGTTTTGGCAATGGCGGTTTTAAACCGCAAAATTTTTTTAGGAACTGGCGTATGTGGTGGTGACAGCGGTGGAGGATACGTATTCAATCAAGTATCCAGAAATAGATATTTTGTAAAAGGTGTGGTCAGTACGTCTCCGACAACAGTTGAGTTACAATGCGATGCAAATCAATACAGTTTATATACTTCCATCGTATCTCATATTGAATTTGTGCGGACTATTATAACGTACAATCGATTGTAAGAATTATTTTTTTTATAATATGCTAAACTGAACTAAAATAGTATTAAGATGAAGATAACGCGAAAATGCAAGGAAGAATTAAAAATTGGAAAAACAAAAATAAATTCTCATACGTAAACTGTAGTGACATATTTTGATGCGACAACTCTTAATTTAACATAAATAATAAATTTTAAATTAATAACAAATTAAAATAAATGTATTACTTGTAAAGTTTGGCTTGGCGAGGTTCTGCCTCTCCTGCCTAATTTGATAGGCCGCCACTAATTTTGATTAAACTTAAATTTCTAATTTTAGACGCTATTATATAGAATGCAAAACTGATAAATGCACAAACGAAGTGGACAAGCCAACAGATACAGATGACATCTATAATAAATGTTGCGTGCAAGGTGCCACATGCAAATATTTTTCGTAAGTATTGAAATAATAATCTGAATATTTATAAACGAGTAATTTAAAATAATTATTTTATAACACTGAATTAATAGTTTCTTACATAGTTTTGTTTTTAGATGCGATAAAAATAGGTCGTTTGTTAAAAGAATGGTAGATATGCTGTTATAAAATTGGCGAACTTAACTTTTTAGTCGTCGAATGATGCAGTAAGGGAGTTCTGATAGTCAAAAACTTACAATGTCACGAAAGTGATGTGTTTATGAATGAAAATTGTATAAATTTGTTATATAAAAGAATAAACTTGATAATATCGTTATAATATTATTTGTCATTATCATACCTACGGTTTCATGCTCACTGGTAGACAAAAGCTTTTCCTATAAGGCGAGGTTGTTGGTACCCTGTAATTCTTTTTTATTTAATATCACTGTTTTTAATTTTAATTTGATTGTGTTCAATAATAATTATTTGATAGCAAATTAACTTACATCAGTGGATTTTCTTAACATTTTTATCTTAAACGTTGAATAGACCTTTGGCGGTCATTATTTTACTAATTAAAAGTTTTGGTAGTTAATAGTAATCAATTACTTAAATTAAACTTAGATTTTTTAGTTAATTTTGTAATTTTTAGTTATTTGCTTGAATATCATGGAGGTATGATAGCTCAATAAAAACTTTGGTAATTCATTGTTTCATCGTGATTAATTAATTACATTGAAGCGAAAATAACGCGCTTGTCCGCTTTTACAGAGACGGCTCCAGAATGTGATAATGTAATTTAAACTATCTTCTTATGCCCGATTTACTAAAGTTGAAAAATCGATTATCTATCTGTTCTCTGTTCACTGTTACCTATCAGTTAAAATACATTAAAGTTAAATTGACGAAATAACCAATCAGGTGTTTGATTTGATTTGTTGTGTCTGATTAGATGGAGATTGGATAAGGTGATGTCCTCAGCCCCTCCATTGCAATTTTAATTTAAAAGTCTAAATCTATTGTGCATTTTTATTTTCGGTTGGACTTCTTTTGTTTTGAATTATTTAGAAAATTAATTAGGGCGGGGGCACATCCCAAATCCCCAAGTTTAACTAATTTATTTTTATTAAAAGTGAATTAAATATTTAAGCATATTTCAAGTTTTTAAAATTAGCTATGGCCAAGTAAATGTGTTTAATTTATAATCTGACAATTAATCATAAACTGCATAATTATAAATTTTGTACTCCCTGGGGTAGATCTCTGCAACGGAAATCTTCAGTTTACTTCTGATAATAAATAAACTACTCAATCCGGAGGGTCTGGGGGTGTGGAACACCCTCTAGTGCCTCTGCACGGGAGATCTTCTGTTTATTCTGATAAAAATAAACTACTCAATCCGGGGTCTGGGGTGTGGAACACCCTCCAGTGCACAAATTTTGGAATTAAAACATTGCAAAACATGTAGAACCCCGGATCGAGTAGTTTATTTTCTATCAGAAGTAAACTGACGATCTGCCGTTGAGACTGGGGTGTCACACCCCAACCCCCAGTTTAACTAATTTATTTTTATTGAAAGTGAATTAAATATTTAAGCATATTTCAAGTTTTTAAAATTAGCTATGGCCAAGTAAATGTGTTTAATTCATAATCTGACAATTAATCATAAACTGCATAATTATAAATTCCGTACCTCTGGGGTAGATTCTGCAACGGAAATCTTCAGTTTACTTCTGATAATAAATAAACTACTCAATCCGGGGTCTGGGGTGTGGAACATCCTCCAGTGCCTCTGCAACTGGAGATCTTCTGTTTACTTCTGATAAAATAAACTATCAATCCGGGGTCTGGGGTGTGGAACACCCTCCAGTGCACAAATTTTGAATGAAGAACATTGCAAAACATGTAGAACCCCGGATCGAGTAGTTTATTTTCTATCAGAAGTAAACTGACGATCTGCCTTGTAGAGGACTGGAGGGTGTTCCACACCCCAGACCCCCGGTTTAACTAATTTATTTTATTAAAAGTGAATTAATATTTGAGAATATTTCAAGTTTTATAGAATTAGCTATGGCCAAGTAAATGTGTTTAATTTATATGGTAATCTGACAATTAATCATAAACTGCATAATTATAAATTCCGTACTCCTGGGGTACATTCTCGCAACGGAAATCTTCAGTTTACTTCTGATAATAAATAAACTACTCAATCCGGAGGGTCTGGGGGTGTGGAACACCCTCCAGTGCCTCTGCAACGGGAGATCTTCTGTTTACTTCTGATAAAAATAAACTACTCAATCCGGGGGTCTGGGGGTGTGGAACACCCTCCAGTGCACAAATTTTGGAATGAAGAACATTGCAAAACATGTAGAACCCCCCGGATCGAGTAGTTTATTTTCTATCAGAAGTAAACTGACGATCTGCCGTTGTAGAGGCACTGGAGGGTGTTCCACACCCCAGACCCCCCGGTTTAACTAATTTATTTTTATTAAAAGCAAATTTAATATTTGAGCATATTTCAAGTTTTTAAAATTAGCTATGGCCAAGTAAATGTGTCTAATTCACAGTCTGACAATTAATCATAAACTGCATAATTATAAATTCTGTACTCCCTGGGGTAGATCTCTGCTACGGAAAATCATCAGTTTACTTCTGATAATAAATAAACTTACTCAATCCGGAGGGTCTGGGGGTGTGGAACACCATCCAGTGCCTCTGCAACGAGAGATCTTCTGTTTACTTCTGATAAAAATAAACTACTCAATCCGGGGGTCTGGGGTGTGGAACACCCTCCAGTGCACAAATTTTGGAATGAAGAACATTGCAAAACATGTGGAACCCCGGAATCGAGTAGTTTATTTTCTATCAGAAGTAACTGACGATCTCCGTTAGAGCACTGGAGGTGTTCCACACCCAGACCCCCGGTTTAACTAATTTATTTTTATTAAAAGCAAATTTAATATTTGAGCATATTTCAAGTTTTTAAAATTAGCTATGGCCAAGTAAATGTGTCTAATTCATAATCTGACAATTAATCATAAACTGCATAATTATAAATTCTGTACTCCTGGGGTAGATCTCTGCAACGGAAAATCTTCAGTTTACTTCTGATAATAAATAAACTACTCAATCCGGAGGGTCTGGGGGTGTGGAACACCTCCAGTGCCTCTGCAACGGGAGATCTTCTGTTTACTGCTGATAAAAATAAACTACTTAATCCGGGGGTCTGGGGTGTGGAACACCCTCCAGTGCACAAATTTTGGAATGAAGAACATTGCAAAACATGTAGAACCGGAATCGAGTAGTTTATTTTCTATCAAAGTGAACTGACGATCTGCCGTTTACACTGGAGTGTTCACAGAGTTTAACTAATTTATTTTTATTAAAAGCGAATTTAATATTTGAGCATATTTCAAGTTTTTTAAAATTAGCTATGGCCAAGTAAATGTGTCTAATTCATAATCTGACAATTAATCATAAACTGCATAATTATAAATTCTGTACTCCCTGGTGTAGATCTCTGCAACGGAAAATCTTCAGTTTACTTCTGAAAATAAATAAACTTACTCAATCCGGGGTCTGGGGTGTGGAACACCCTCCAGTGCACAAATTTTGGAATGAAGAACATTGCAAACATGTAGAACCCCGGATTGAGTAGATTATTTTCTATCAGAAGTAAACTAACGATCTGACCGTTGTAGAGGCACTGAGGTGTTCCACACCCCTAGACCCCCGGCTTAACTAATTTATTTTTATTAAAAGCGAATTTAATATTTGAGCATATTTCAAGTTTTTAAAATTAGCTATGGCCAAATAAATGTGTCTAATTCATAATCTGACAATTAATCATAAACTGCATAATTATAAATTCCGTACTGCAGGGGGTACGAATTATCCCATTAATAGGATTCGCTACCTGTGCCCGTTACGTTTTAAAAATTGTAACGAACACAAACGACAGTACTTTTTGTAAAATGGGTAATATTTTTAATACGTCAAGTCTGTGAAATACCGATGAAGTACGTGAAATACAATGAAGTATCGATAAAGTAGGAGAAGTACCGTGAATTATTGATCAAGTACGGTGAATTACTGGCGAAGTACGCGAAGTCCCGTGAATTACTGCTGAAGTATATGAAATACGAAGAAGTATGGTGAATTATGATGAAGAGTAAAGTGTGAAGTTAAGTGTACACGATTTCCTCTAGCGGTTGACCCCTCGATAGCAACTAAGGATTGGTATTTATTTTGAGTTCAAATTACAAGTTACCTAAAATGCAGAACTAAACTAATTTTGAGGTTGATCCCTTTTTGTAATTTTTATTTTATAAGATGAACACGAGCAAAGGTTAAAGTGATTATTCATTATCAGTTACATAGATTATTTAGCAGTAACAAAATTACTAGTATATTATACATAATTAAATAATTGTTATTTTCTTCCAAGAGTATTCTTAGAATTTAATTTCACATTAAAACACACGATTTATTTGCTTATAACTAAATTCAACCTGTTTGATACACCTGGGGCGTTTTCTTTCAAGTGAAAAACGTAACTGTGATTATACAACGCGTAGCGACGCTGCCGTGTCGAAGGTGATTGCATGAATACGTCTTTATGCTATATTGAGTGTAATCAATAGTTTGATTATTTGCCCGTAAGAGAGTGATGTGAATATCAGTGGCCTTCTTACATTTAACAAGAAACAGACACTGTACCAACCTCTACCAGTTATGTTTCCAAAGTATGAACTCATTATCACTGTAGTTTTATATTCTTTCAAATTTCCAAAATTAGTAATTATCAAGGTAGGTAAATTGTATATAAATACCAAAACTTTTTCAATAATAATAAAAATTAAAGTATTTTGATCATGTAAATACAAATAAACAATATAAATACCATCTCTGCATTCAAGGACGCCAAGTTTTTCTAGACGAAAACCTTTTCGATAATAAATTAAAATTAATAATACGACAATGCAATACAGAAGTGCAAATTAAAATATTTAAGTTTTCTCAAACCACAAAATTTATATAAAAAAAATGTTTATCTTTTATCACTGCAATAACAAAGCAATATACATGGTAAAAATTGAAGAGTTCTAAAAATAAATATTTTTTGTCTATTTTAAACTTTGTGAAAACATTAATGCTGTAATAATAATATTAATAATTATGAAAAAAAATTTTTCAATATAAAATATTACTACATATTGTAATTTACGCACTATGTAATTATTTAACGAATCCAATCATAGGATTGACGGTGAAACGCTAAGATACTTTGGCAGATTAAAACCGCGTAGCCGCTAAACTTAGGAGCGGCTGGAGGTCTTACAATTAGAGGTAAAATTGCAGAGTAATACGGGGCGCTAGGTGATATGCTCCGAAGAGTAAGCCGGAAAGATGAGGTTTAGGCGCCACGCAGATTGAGACCACCCTATATAACAATAAAATAGCTGATACCAAAGAAACTGCGGAATTTGTTTCTTCCGAGGGAAAAGAAAGGACCGGGCCTAATACCGCGAGTACCAAAAGGTGCTAATCTTAAATAGAATATAAATTAATTTTTTTTGTACGTTGCAGATTCACTAGAGTTAAGTGAGAGTTCTGATAAACTATTGCCATTTTCAAGAAGATACACGCGGCAAGCTCAATTGTACGTTTTCAAATAATCGCTTAACAGAGTGAGTAAAAATTTTAAACAATTCCTTATTTTAGTAGTGCATGCGTAATTCCTAATTTTCCGCCTCACACCAAATACAAAATTTTGACACAAAAAAGGGCCACGATATACTAAATCTGGAAATGTTGTACCAAATTATGCTACAGTTGCAATCGGTTGTGGTATGGGATTTAAGCTAAGTCCACTCGTTCAAAACTATTCAGTTTGTATAAACGGAATATGGACTCCATCACTAACAACCTGTTTACGTAAGCATTTTGTTGGATAAACTATTACGTTTTATACAACAATTTCTAGGTGCTTGTCCATCGTTAACATCTATTACGTCAACAAATGTTAAATGCAAGTTTGGTGTTAGGCCTTTGGATAATTGTTATGATCCAGTAGAAGCAACAACCGTACTTGTATCATGCAATTCACTACACGAAGATTCAAACATAGACAATAATCCAAGCCATATATGTTCAGATGGAAGGTGGGAACCGTCTATAACTCAATGTCATGCAAGTGAGTGTGTTTGGTGGATTTCATAACATTTTTCACTGCCATATTTATCTCGTAATCTAATATGTTTTCATATTTTAGATTGTGGTCAAAAACGTCCCATGGGACAAACAAACATAATTAACGGTGCCGATACTGTACGTGGAGATTATCCATGGCATATTGGGATATATAATGCTTCCGATCAGGGTTATTTATGTGGAGGGGCAATCATTGAACGTAACATAATTCTGTCAGGTAACTAATACTGAAAAATATTTCTAAACCAAACCATACAGATTTAAAATATCTGATATTTTTTTATTTCTTTTAAACCTCTTATACCCGGTTTAACAAACATTTAAACTGCGGTTTCGGCCTAAATTCAGGCTTAAATAATTTAATCGCAGATTAAACGTTTGTGAAACCGGGAATTAATAATAAATACTTAAAAGAAAATCATTTGTTTTGATATGCAGCATGCATTTTGTTTTAGCCGCTCACTGCTTCGCCGACTATGACGGCAATGTTTTTCCACGTGAAAACTATTTAATAGCTGGAGGTAAATATTACCGTGAGTATGGTCATGCAAGCGATATACACGCTCAATATTCCAAGGTAAAATCGTTGTAACTTGACAAATCTTCAAACTCATATTTTGAATACTACACAGATACGTTCAATAAATATACCAGAAAGATATAGAGGACTTACAACTTTGCAAGCGCTGGATATAGCTGTTATAATTTTAGAAGATCCCTTTACGATATCGATTGCACTGCAACCTGTATGTATAGAACTAAATGAACAATTACAACACTTACATTTGTCTTCAAATAGTATCGGAGTGGTAAGTTCAGTCAAATTTGATTACCTCAATTTAATTTATAAGAAATATTATAGGTAACAGGTTGGGGCTACAGACAAGAAGGCCATGATCTGGCGGAAGTATTGAGAGAAGTACAAATTCCATATATTCCATACGATAAATGTTATGACGAAGTTCCAATGAGTTTCAAACAATATTTGAACCAGGATAAGATATGCGGAGGTTATAGAGAGTCCGGTGAGTTTTTCTAAGTTTTTATTTAATGAACATAAATTGAAACTTTTATCCTTGCAGGAACTAGCATATGTACTGGCGATAGTGGTGGAGCTTTAGTATTCAATAACATCTTAACCGATCGATTTTACATAAAAGGTGTAGTTAGCACATCTCCTGCTACAATAAAACTAGAATGCGATTCCAACCAGTATAGTTTATTTACTTCAGTTACCGCTCATGTTAAGTTTATACGAAATGTTATAACACGCAATCGCTTGTAAGAATATTTTATTATCTCTTATAGTATAATCAAAATTAGATTGAAAAATTATATTTCAAGTTAATAGCTAGAAAGCGTACGATGTAAAATGGCTCAATAAGTAGTGAGTGCTTTGCAATAATTCATTGAGTTGAACTTAGCCAACTATTAAGTGCAATATAGACTTGAAGATGAAACAGAGGGTACCTACTGTGTCCGATTAAATTGAGAAACGTCTACGTATGGCGATCTTTTATATTTCTGCACTGGTGAATCTAGATTGACTAAACCACGAATAATAATAATAATTAAGTAAAAAATAATGTTTAGAAATGTTTAATAATTAGATAAAATAGTGTTAATAATACAGTCCTTTTACAGTCTCGCAGCTATGTGTTAATAGGCACAGTAGGTACACTATTCAGTTGGTGCATAATATTTTGTAATTTCCTTTTGGTCTTGATTACACCGAATTTGAAATTTTAGGCCCGATTATGTAGTATGCAAATATGATAAATGCGGAAGTGAAGCACCAGAAGAAATACCGGATGAAGTACCCGAAGAAGAAACAGTAGACACAAGCGAGAATTATGATAAATGTTGCGCACAAGGTTCCAGTTGCAGTTATTTCTATTTTAGGTAAATAATAATAAATCTGATGTGACGATAGTTATCCATAATTTTTAACTCTTTCTTAAATAATGCTTTTTGTTTCCCTTAGATGCGTGCAGCATGGAACATTGTTTAAAAGAATGGTGGATATAATGCTATAGAATGGAAAAATATAATTTCTAGCTATGAAATGGTGCTATAAGCGACTGCTTGTAATTTAAGACTTATAATTTTATAAAAGTGATTGTGTCATAAATAAAATGTAAAAAATTACAATTTAGTTACAATAAATTTATAAAATTCCAGTAATTTATGAAATACTCAAGTATGATTAATATTACCTGTACACTAACACATAATTATTTCACTCATATTTAATTCCCTTGAGTCTAATTGATATATTAACACCAAATTGATGTTAAATTTTTATTTTTATTATTTTCATTTGAACATTATTTGTCAAAGTAACATTCAACATGTGTTTTAACTGAGTTAAAAATTTTCCAAAAGAGCACATGTCAAAAATTTAATTAGATGTTTTAGCTAATATTTTAGCTGAGATGATGCTGAGTCGGAACAGGACAATGAACCTAAACCGTATCGACGAAGATGATAACGAAATAGATATAATGATTGACGTTGCAGCTCCACTGACTCGACAAGTGTTTAATTTTCATTAAATCTATACCCCTTATTCACTTAATTTTTTATTCTTTTTTACATTATTGAAGTTTTTACAAATTAAGATGAGAGTTTTTGGTAATCTAATGTTTTACGTTTGTAAGCATTGACACAATTTCTTTTTTCAAATCTTTCTTGGGTTCTTTTTCGTTTTTAATATTTTTCGATTGGTTCATTTCTTAATTTACGACTTCAGTAACGGAAGGTGTTACCTTCCACGGTACTCCAATTTAAAGGAAAACCTAAAAATAAAACTCCTCTATAGCGACCAGTTTTAATGATGGAAAGACTATGTTAAAACAGGATCCTGTTACATCGTAACAGGATTTTCTAAAGTTGATGTCATCTTAAATTTCTTCTCGTTCCACTCTTCAGCCTCTAAGGGTATTTAATTAAAAATTTGCTAAGTAATGCCTAATCTATATCAATTTGTACAAATGTTTTCAATATTTTAACTATTTTAAATAATACATAAAATGTTTGATTTTGTATTTAAATACTGTCTTGAAATACATTTTAAGTTGGTATTCCCTTGGAATTTCCTGACAACCAAAAATTAGTTAGTTAGTTTCCGTTTTTATAGAGAAAGCAACATTTGAATAAATATTGATAATATAATCTTTTAAAAATATTTTGATACTTTGATATGGTCCTGGAAATTCCTATGTTGTAATTCGTTATCAAACTAAAAGTAGCTTGTAAGGTTATGTATGCACAAGTAGCATCATATCAACATACAACTTTCAAACATTAGGTAGTATAGTTCTGACAGGCCTTAGAGCCTAATGCGAAAAGTGTAGAAGAAGAAGAAAAAGTTGTAAACATCAGCAAAACAACAAAAATGTGTATTCAATCAAAAAAGAGGTCTACGAACCTAAAGATAATATGTTACGAATTTGTTCTAGTCATTATTTTAATAATTAATCATTTGTCTTATTCGGTTCAGATTAGCAGTAATAAAGGTAAGCCGAAATTAAATTTAAATATTTCGTAAAAGCATGATAGCTACAAATAATTATTTGTAGTGAACTTTAGATATTATTGAGATATGGAAATAATTACTTGATCTTTGACTTCTTGCAGAAAATGATAACTAACTTTATTTTTAATTATTTTATGATTTAAAATATTTTCATAATAATAAGCAGAATTTAGCTAAATAAGCTGAGCAATTCTGCAAGTAAACGTAAAACATGTATGCCATGCAGCTGTGCGTTACCGGGTTATTAATTTTAATCGTGGGTTAAATAATTTTTTGTAAAACAATCATGTTTTAATATAACATACATAGGTTAAAGGTTTAAATTAATTTTAGATCCGAAATTTTTTTACAACAGAACAAATTATAATCACATAGCACAAATCCTAAGAAGACATTCTCCTCAAACTCTTAATAACAAGTAAGTATTGGTGCTCAATTTTATTGAACTTGAATTTTAATGAAATTTGAAAATTTTCCAACTTACATTTTAGTCTAAGACCCCCTTAGGTAAATTGGTTTTTATTTCAGAAATTTCCAATGTCAGGTTCCGTGGAAATGCCGGTTATATATTATTAACTTCTGAAATTAATATTAGATTAAAATTTGCAAAATTAATAGGTTCAGCAATGGTTACTGCTGTCATCAGACGTTCAATAACATTATTATTATTAATATTGTTTTATTTAACATATTAATTTTAAAATTTTAATATAATGTTATAAAATTTGTCACCTCTTCCGTTAGTAAGTAAACATTGAATATTGCTCTATTTAATTTTAGTGAATGTGAGATTCCACCTAATCCACAATATACTATGTATACAATTCTTGACGAATCTAAAACAAGTTCTTATGGAGCTGGTGATTTTGTCAGCAAATACAGCGTGCTAGGTATTAGTTGCACTCAAGGATATCACCTAAGTCATTTAGCATCCAATGCATCCATTTGTTTAGATGGTATATGGAATCCAGTGCTAACAGCTTGTATTCGTAAGTAAATCTAGAGAAATAAAATATTCAAATTATTAAAAAAAACAACATTGAAATTTTTGAGAGTCAATATTCTAGGAACTTGTCCATCGCTTATTTCAAGTGCAACCACGAGAGTTAAATGCAGTTATAATAATATACCATTAGAAAATTGCATTAATCCAGTTAAAGGAACCATAGCAGTATTATCGTGCAATTCATTGTATGAGGAACCTAATATACGAAGAAATCCAGTACGTGTGTGTAGGGAAAGTCGGTGGGATCCCACTATTTCGCATTGTTATCCAAGTAAGTATTTAGTATTCACAAATTTAATTAAAGACGGTGAAAGAATGCCTGCTTCCTGACTTTAATTTTGGAAGTCAAGTATCAGAATCTAATCTCTTCAGTACCTTATGAGGGATTTTACTGCTTCAAAAAGAATACCAATCCAAATCCGCATCCTTCGATCGAGATTTAGAGAACTCTTTCTTCCACAAAAAGATAGTTCACTTGTATGTCTTAAGGCAGCCTAAACAAACAAAATCAGTTCTAGATAAGATCAGTTAGCGAAACCTAGGAAAATTGAAAAATATTGATATGTGTAAACTTCGCACATGGCTATTTTCGACAGAAAGTAACGTGAAAAATTATTGATAAAAAATGTTTTTTAAAATATCGTAAAAGTCCTTAAGGTACTTCTCGAGATCATGTTCCAGTGTAAATTATGAGTAAATTGATCAAGATCTGTTGTAGTAATGTATCCAGCAAATTTGAAAAATGTAGTTTAGAAATAAAGATATAAATTTTACGTTGCAGAATTTCATAAACAATTTTATTTACTCCACACAGAAATTGCACCAATTCGAATTCAAACGTTTTACAGATTCTTTTTATTTTTCGAGCATCGTGCTTGTACGTTTTATTTAAACTAATAATTTTGAAAATTTTAATCTAATATAATAATTATACAAGTCAACCTGTATTTACTGTAATGCATATTGAACTATTAATTAAACCAGTTTTTCTGTATTTTTAGTTTGTGGTGTAAAACATCCTAAAGCAGTCGCTAACATGATTAATGCTCAAGACGTTCGAGTTGGAAACTATCCTTGGCACGTAGGCATTTATAATAGTACAACTAAGGGATTTCTATGCGGTGGATCTATTATTGACGTGAACATAATTTTAACCGGTAATCACTGCTAGCAAACATTAAAATGCAGTTTATAGATTTTCTCTAATATGATTTTAGCTGCACATTGCATAACGGATTATGATGGCAATGTTCAACCAGCCAGTATGTATTCCGTTGCTGCTGGAAAATATTACAGTAAATATAACGAAATGAGAGATGAAGCTGCGCAATATTCAAATGTAAGATTTTAGAAATTTTGTTATAATAAAAATTTATATTAGTTTATAGATATTACGAATACATGTGCCAGAACGTTATACCGGAATAATAAATATGTTTGCACTTGACATTGCAATTTTGATATTGTCTGATCCTTTCACAATATCTCAAGCAGTTCAACCGGTATGTATAGATTTAAACGAAGAATCTCAATCTGTACATTTATCGCCAAATAATGAAGGAGTAGTAAGTTGTATATTAATTTGATATTGTTCTTTATCAATTTAGGAAATATAATGCGTTTTAAGGTTACCGGTTGGGGTTATACACAAAAGGAGATGTATCCGATGTTTTAAAAGAACTAATAATACCATATATACCTTTCAACCAATGCTTTAGCGAAATACCAAGTAGTTTCAGAAGATATTTCACACAAGATAAGATTTGTGGTGGTTATAAAAATAATGGTAAGTATTAACCAAATGTGTTTTATAATTAAAATTATAGGTGACTACATCATTTTAGCAACGTCCGTATGTCATGGGGATAGTGGTGGAGCATTAGTTTTCAAAAACATCTTCAGTGATCGATATTTCGTAAAGGGAATTGTTAGCACATCTCCGCTACAGAAGAATTAACATGCGATTCAAATCAGTACAGCCTGTATACAAATGTTGATAATCACATTAGTTTTGTTCGAGATATTGTAGCACTTAATCAACTGTAAGTTAATTTAACTGTAATTAACTTATGTGATAGCCGTAAATGTATTTTTGTATTATTTAGTAATCAAAATACTCTAGAATGCGTTAGCAATGACTGTGCAAATGAAGAAAAACAAATTCTCGATGCAAAAAGGTAAGACATTTTCAAATTTAAATTAAAATCCATGTTTAAAATCAAACGATCATCATTGGTATCCCAAATTATTTTGTTCTGTTATGTATTGTTCCGCGTTTCAATTTAAGCGATTTCTATACATTCACACTTTAAAAAATCAACAAAGTACATACTATGTATTTATACTTATGCAAAGTAACAACAAATTCAAATTGTACAAAATAAAACCCCGAAAATGATGAGTTCTCGAAGTGGCTTGTATATTCATTCGTGACACACGACCCGGTTTACAATCCTTTTCGGTATTGATGCTTCTTGTGGGAAGTTCTTTTCTGTCAACGCCATGTTTTGATTACTGATTTCCACTTTTACTTTTATAATTAGAATCATGGAGTGTACATATTTGAAACCTTCTTTTCGCAATTGTTTATCCATCGAGCCTTTATTCTTTTTCTACTCAACTGATTTTTTTAAACAAACCACAAATTTAATTATATATAAAATATTTTTTTTAAATCTGTCATTTTCTTCCAATAAAAATTATACTTATTTTGATTTTATTTATTTTAAGACATGCACCAGGTGATAGTGATAATGTCGAATCAAGGGTTCTTCTCTACCAGATATTAGCAATCATAAAAACATTAACCTCTTAGCTAGTACTTCTGATTGTGGTATATGTTCGAATAAAAAGCATATTGTTAGTGTAGCAAAGACCGAGCTTTTTGAATTCCCTTGGATGGCACTTCTATTATATGAGAACGATAGGTTAGGTAATATAATGACACCCTGATTAAATTAAAAATTTATTTTTAATTATATTTGTTTTAGACAATACAGCATTATTGCGTTGTGCAGGAACAATAATTAATGATCGATATATTTTAACGGCTGCTAATTGTATTACTGATCTTTTTACTATTCGGTAAGTTAGGCGATATTAAAGAAAATTATTAGTAAAAAGTTTAATAAAAAGACAAAAATTATCATTTATTATTTTAATATTCAATTAACAGTAAACTGAATGAAAATCTTTAAAAAATGAAAATTTGTATTTTTATTATAAAATCGTTTCGGCGTGGATTACTAAACCGGTAAAATTTTTTCTCGACCTTCTATGCAATTTAAAAGTAACACAGATTTTTGTTAAGGCTGTCGAAAGTTCGGGTTGGCGAATATAATCTTACCTCGGACCCAGATTGTGAAACTGAAGGCGAAAATTCTTCTGTGTGTGCAGACCCTGTTCAAGATATAGAAATAGAAGATATTATTCCTCATCCAGATTATAATGCAGATTCCAAAAATTGTAACATTGGATTATTACGTTTGCGTACACCAATACAATTTAGCCGTAATTAAAATAAATTTATTGTTTTTTTTAACTAAATTTAGTTGATGCCATTTTAGATAGTGTCCGACCTGTATGCCTTCCAACGATTACAGTATTTAAATTTGAGAATTTCAGAGACACAAAGTTAATAGTAACGGGCTGGGGTACTAATTCGCCTCTTGGTGGTATTTTCTTTAAAATATGATTAAGTTATTTCAAGTTAATACTAAAATTCCAGATTCGAGGAGTAATGATTTAACGAAAGCAGAAGCTTCTATTTTATCGGAAATGGAATGTAAACAAGTTTATCGTAAATTTACATTGATTAATATTGATCATACATGTATATGTGCCGGTGGAACAGAAGAAGACAATTGTCATGGTGATTCCGGTGGACCTCTCCAAGGAGCAAAATTGATAAACAACAATCTTCAATACATTCAATTTGGAATTGCTTCATATAGTCCATTCTGTGAAAGTGTTCCGAGTTTGTATACAAAAATAGATTTATATATGGAATGGATTCTTGATAACATAAAAATATAATACCAACAAAGGGTGGTTGTTATTTTTTAAATTGAATATTTCAGGATTGAGTAAATAAATAATATGACAAAGCATAGCCATTATCATCTAATAAAATGCTATTTATTTCACTATTCTCAAATTTGAATTCTTCTCTTCACAAATTATGCTTGAGGAAAATCCTGTATAAAAAATTAAACTTGAAAACATGTATATTTTGAAACTTTATTTTGGTTTAACTTAATGATCTGAACGAAGATTGAAAAAATAGATTATATTTAAAACATATGTAATTTTGAACCAAACGCCCAAAAAAGTGTTTAACTGTTATAGCATCGTAGAAAAAAAAGCTTTATATTTATAGCATACATCGAGTTACCAAAATGGCCCATTTCTTAAATTCAGAGCCTCATTCATTACCCCAAAAAAAACTGATACATTCGGTGCAATATGACTGCCTAGTCTCTTTAAAAATACTTTTTAGTTAGTTTTGATGAAATCTGCAATTTTTAAAAATATATTTAGTAATAAATAAAAGAATAATTCATTCATTAGGGGTGCAGTATTACTTTGATTTAATCAATACCTATTGTGGTTTGTGGAGCTGGCATAGAAAATAAATACTTTGAAAAGATATTTTCTTTATCAAGACTATTATTTCTTTCAAGGTTAATACAGTTTGATATGATGCTGGAAATTCGTACGTCGCAATATTTGATTACAACTTTTACTATCAAAACAAAACCAGCTTTTATAGTTATACATAAGTTAGTAGCATCTTGCTAAGAGACAACTTTTAACCATTAGGTAGTATAATAATTGTGCAAATCGACACGACAAAAATGAGCAACCCATCGAAAAGGAGCTGCAGAAAGTTAATGATAATAAGTTACGAATTGGGTCTAATCATTATTTTAATGATTATACAAGTGTCTAATTCAATTCAAATTAGCAGCAGTGAAGGTAAGCTGAAACTGAATTTAAAATTCGTTTAAAAGTTTACTTATATTTAAATAGCTGGTACCTGATACAAATTCTACAAAACATTACTTAGAAATTTAAAATATACTAACTAGATTACTTTACTTGGGTTGAATTACAATAAAATATTTGCATTTAATGTTTTAAATATTATATTATTTGCGTTTTTTGGTTTTTTCTTTAACTGTTGATTCTAAGAAAATAAATTCCGAATACCAAACATTTTTATTGAAGGACGCCCACATCATCAATTAGAACCTTGAGGATATAAAAATTAAATAATTATATATTAAATTTATTTGATTAAAATTTTATTTTTGTTGCATTCAATTATTAAACTAAAATTAACAAACAGATTTATTCTTAATTGGGGTACCGAAAGAGGTAATCGCAACACTCCATCTCTTAAATTTGTTCTTACAGACCAATTTACATTAAAAATTTTCTTGAATATATAGTTCAATGTTTGGATGTTTCAAAAGACTATGTAGAGAACCCATTATACAGAGTAGCGCAAAGCTAACGTTATGGATTGAATGCTTAATATCTTTTTTATTTCAGGGCTAATTTTTATTTTTAAATACAGTATGTAAATGGGAAAAACCGAGGGGTCAGCCGCTGAAGGAAATCGTGTACAATTAACTTCATACTTCACGTACTTCATCATAATTCTCCATACTTCTTCGTACTTCATAATTCATCGATACTTCATTGTATTTCACGTACTTCATCGGTATTTCAGAGACTTACCGAGATTCCAAAATTTGAGCATTGGAGGGTGTTTCACATCCCCACACCTCCCGGACCAAGTAGTTTATATTTCATCAGAGGTAAACTGAAGATCTCCCATTGCAGAGACCTGCCTCCCAGGGGGTACAAAATTTATAATTAACTGTCAGATTACGAATTAAACACATTTACTTGGCTATAGCTAATTTTAATAAACTTGAGATATGCTTAAATATTTAATTCACTTTTAATAAAAAAAATTATTTAAACCGAGGGGTCTGGAACACCCTCTAGTGCCTCTGCAAAGGGAGATTTTCATATTACTTCTGATAAAAAGTAAACTACTCAGTCTGGGGGTTCTGCATGTTCTACAATGTTCTTCATTTCAAAATTTGTGCACTGGAGGGTGTTCCACACCCCCCAGACCCCCCGGATTAAGTAGTTTATTTTTTATCAGAGGTAAACTGAAGATCTCCCGTTGCAAAAGCACTGGAGGGTGTCCCCCCCCCCCCAGATCGAGCAGTTTATTTTTTATCAAAAGTAAACTGAAGATTTTCTGTTGCAGAAATCTACCTCCCAGGGGGTACAGAATTTATAATTATGCAGTTAATTGTTAATTGTCAGATTATGAATTAAACACATTTACTTGTCCATAACTAATTTAAAAAAACTTGGGATATGCTTAAATATTTAATTCACTTTTAATAAAAATAAATTATTTAAACCGGGGGGTCTGGCGGGTGTGGAACACCCTCTAGTGCCTCTGCAACGAGAGATTTTCAGTTTAGTTCTGATAAAAAAAAAACTACTCGGTCTGGGGGTTCTGCATGTTCTTCATTTTAAAATTTGTGCACTGGAGGTGTTCCACACCCCCCAGACCCCGGATTGAGTAGTTTATTTTTTATCAGAGGTAAACTAAAGATCTCCCGTTGCAAAGGCACTGGAGGGTGTTCCACACCCCCCAGACCTCACGGATCGAGCAATTTATTTTTTATCAGAAGTAAACTGAAGATCTCCTGTTGTAGAGATCTACCTCCCAGGGGGTACGGAATTTATAATTATGCAGTTAATGATTAATTGTCAGATTGTGAATTAAACACATTTACTTGTCCATAGCTAATTATAAAAACTTGGGATATGCTTAAATATCTCATTCACTTAAAAAAAATAAATTATTTAAACCGGGGGGTCTGGGGGGTGTGGAACACCCTCCAGTGCCTCTGCAACGAAAGATTTTCAGTTTACTTCTGATAAAAAATAAACTAACTACTTGATCCGGGGAGTGTGAAACACCCTTCAGTACCCAAACATTACAATGCAGGCAAACATATTATAGGTTTGAAAATTTAGTATAAACTCTTCGCTACCGTTTTAGTTTTCTAAAAAAATTATGACATATTTTTTAGGGGAGGGGGGGTAACAAAAAAGAGTAAAGCGAAAATAAATTATGTACAATCATGCACAAACGATTATTAAGATTATTTTTAAAATCGAGAGGGTGGAGCTAGCAGGTCTCCGGTCACCCCCAACTAATTTTCTAAATAATTCAAAAACCAAAAAGGTCCAACCAAAAATAAAGAATGCACAATAGATTTAGACTTTTTTGAATTAAAAATTCGCAATGGAAGAGGGTTGATGATATGCATCTTATCCAATTCCATCCAATCAGACCACAACGAAATAACCAAGCACACAACAAAACAAAAACAAATCAAACACCTTATTGGTAATTTCGTCAATTTAACTTTAATGTATTTTAACTGATAGATAACTAGTACATATAGTTGAAGCAATCGGGCATAAGAAGATAGTTTAAATTGTATTATTACATTTTTGAGCCGTCTCTGTAAAACCGGGACAAGCACGTTATTTTCACTTTAATGTAATTAGTTAATGACGACGAAATAATAAAGTACCAAAGCTTTTTATTGAGTTACCAAACCTCCATGATATTCAAACAAATGAACTAAAAAGAATTACTAAATTAACTAAAGAAATCGAAGTTTAATTTAATTATTTGATTACTATTAAACTAGCATCTACCAAAACTTTTAATTAGTAAAATAATAACCGCCAATACTTCGTGTACTTCACAATTACTTTATGTATTTCACATGTACTTCATGTACTTCACATGAAATGTCATGTACTTCATGAGATATGTACAAAAAACTTCATCAGCGGGTAACCCCTCGGAAAAAACTTTTGGTTTAAATATAAAAAAAGTGGTGGCCATTTTCTGTTTCGCTTTTACCAATACATTTTACAGAACTTTTCGTTAAATTTCAGGTGTTAAGGCTCGAATTTTAATGCAAATGTTGTTTTTTATCTCCCCTATGGTCATGGTCATACTCATACCGATAACACCTAAAGTTTTATTAGACCAGTTGCAGGAGAACCCGGGGTTAATTGTGAAATCAACCCGAATTTTCCCTGACACAAATTTATTTTTGTGTCGCCGTTGATGGTCGGTTTCGGCCAGCTGTAGTTTTTTTGACGGTGAGCGAGGGGTGAATCCGCTCTTTCTTTGTCTCTTTGTTACTTTTGTTAAATTGCAAACAATGAAACTCAAAAAGTTAAGTAAAAACAATTTATTATCCAAGTTGAAGATAAGAGTTGCTTTATGGTAGGCAGTACAACTGCGACACAAATGGGTCAACAACCCCAACAGAATTTCAACGCAAAATATTCGCTTGCACCGTGACAGATGGTCACTTTCCAGCTTATCTACCGCTCGAAGAAAAATGTGCGCCGCGGCCGGCGTTGAAAAATGCTCGTACACGAACAGCTGATTTCTCGAAAAAATGCGTAATAGACGATGATATCCGCATATAGCGCTTAGATTGGTCACCAAATATTCACTCACTACAATTACTGCAAAACTTTCACTTAATATAGTGAAATTAAAAAGGTCTTCAAAATAAAATTTTGAAGTACGTAGCGCTCGCATCGAGAGTTCGTTGACCACTGCCGAGTTTTTGACCTGAATTCGCGCGCAGCGCTTCGCCCTCTCGCGGTACCCTCGTGACCTAGTGACCTAGAGAGGGGTTGGATGGTGTTAAATCATATTCAAGACGACAAATTTAACAATTTATCGTTTGAAACGTGGTTAAGGGGAGAAGATTTTATTTTTAACTTGTATAAATAGGTACAAGCATGTGAAAACAAAATGCTAACACGGGCGACCTCGGAGAACTTTTGGCAGCCAAAGAACTTCAAAATTTTAGGACTTTTAGTTTTTGCATATAACTCCTAAACCGTGGATCCTATCAAAACATTTGTGGTTTAACAAATTAAAGAGCTTAAATTCTGCGTCGAATAGTACCACAACTTAATAACTTGGTCAAGTGGTATGGTCGAAAACTACGTCAAAAACGACGATTTTTCTAATTTTGTCAAAACTGAGATAACGTATACGTAGTGCGCGTCCGGCATCGATCGTGCACTAAATTCGTTGTAACTTTTAAACTAATTAATGAAATTGAGCATTCGAAAAGCTCAAATGAAAGAAGAAACATGTAGCTATTGGACTATTATATTTTCTAATATAAAATGAATGCATATAAGAGTAGTAAATGTATATAGTTGAACATACGGAGATATCCGATAAAATCGCTAAGAGCTCTACCATTTCTACAATTCTTAAAATAAAGATCTGAAATTTTAAGATTACTCTAGAAGTAATGTATAAAAATATCCGATAAGTAAAAAATCTCAAATTTAGTATTGAAGATGTATACTTTCAAAATTTCAAAATTTTGGGTAAGTAATAAAATCTGAAATGTATACCTAACTTTAACCACATATTACTCTTGATTAAATCGCGTTATTGGATTTCTACAGGTGCGATTATTAAAGCTTGAAATGTGTACTTTAAGATGCTATAAGAGAATTTAGGTTAAAAAGTAAATCAACCCTTTTATTTTACAGAAATAAAAATAATTTTTGCTCAAAATTCGTTAAATTAGAAGTACGTTAAACGTTAATAACTTTTATAAAAATTTATTTAACCTACCTAACTAGCATATATTATTAATAGGACTTAAAAATAAGTGAATTTAGTGTAAAAAATTTTAGAATATATAATAATAGCTTTAGCGATTTTATCGGATATCTCCGTATGTTCCAATTATATACATATACTACTCTTATATACATTCATTTTTATTTAAAATATAATAATCCAATAGCTACATGTTTCTTCTTTCATTTGAGCTTTTGAATGCTCAATTTCATTAATTAGTTTAAAAGTTACAACGAATTTAGTGCAGCGCGATGTGCCGGACGCGCACTCACATATAAGTTTTGACAAAATTAGAAAAATGTCGTTTTTGACCATACCTAACTTGACCAAATTATTAAGTTGTGTACATTCGACGCAGAATTTAATGCTCTTTAATTAGTTAAACCACAAATGTTTTTAGATCCACGGTTTAGAGTTATATGCAAAAACTAAAAAGTCCTAAAATTTTGAAGTTCTTTAGCTGCCAAAGTTCTCCGAGGTCGCCCGTGTTAGCATTTTGTTTTCACATGCTTGTACCTATTTATACAAGTTAAAAATAAAATCTTCTACACCACCGTTTGCAACATACAATTCCTTTACTGATGCTATATGTAGAATTATGGAAAATGTATTGGAACGAGCACGATTGTGTGCAGCGCGATTGCTGCCGGACGCGCACTCACATATAAGTTTTTGACAAAATTAGAAAAAATTGTCGTTTTTTGACCATACTACTTGACCAAATTATTAAGTTGTTGTACTCATTCGACGCAGAATTTAATGCTCTTTAATTAGTTAAACCACAAATGTTTTGCTAGGATCCACGGTTTAGGAGTTATATGCAAAAAACTAAAAAAAGTCCTAAAATTTTGAAGTTCTTTAGCTGCCCAAAGTTCTCCCGAGGTCGCCCGTGTTAGCATTTTTGGTTTTCACATGCTTGTACCTATTTATACAAGTTAAAAAAATAAAATCTTCTACACCACCGTTTGCAACATACAATTCCTTTACTGACTGGCCTATATGTAGAATTATGGAAAATGTATTGGAACGAGCACGATTGTGCAAAACAGAAATGGCCACCACCTACGAAGTATCACTTTTCAGTTTAAGCCAAAAATATTCAATTTATTAGCAAAAAATAAATAAACAATTATTTCTATACTAAATTAAGCATTCAAACCATAACATTCGTTTTGGGCGACCCTGTACATACCTCGAATCTTGCTAACAAGGAGACCACCCGACCTTACCCTCACCGATTTGCTTGATTTTTGTTTTACGAGCAGGTTATGACTAGAAATGAAGCGGGCCAAAATATTAGAGCGCGATATTCACCCGTTGCCGAGAAAATCTACTTTGAAAATATCGTCTTTTTTCATATTTTATGGGGTACGGCTGAAGGGTCTAGTAATTTTCTTATTGGTATCTGTGGATATAGGGATAACAAAAAATACTATATATAAATTAAAATTATAATATATCAAGTTATACCTATATATCGTTTCGACAATGTCTGACTACAAATTCATGGAAACACTGGGCCCTTCGACAGTTGAAGAAATCGAAACCGATGAAGAATCTCTGTATAGTGAAATTTCTAGGAGGCGATTGAAAGATGCGATGGTGTATTGTCAGCAACTCCTTATTGCAAATAATTTAATGGCGCCAGAAGCTTCTGCGGTAATTAGTGAAGACGCTGTGGTAGTAGGAGAAGACATTTACCATTACATTATAACAACGTTAGGAGAAAAGCAATTGTGTCGGAGGACGAAATTTTGAAGAAGTAAAAGAAAATATGACCGAAGATTGTTCTCCAGAGAGAAAAGGATGAAAATAGAAAAATCGATAATATTCCACTAGATTACAAAATCAAGGTTTCTAATATTGCTAGGCAACATCCAAAGTGGAGCATTAAAACTCTTCAAAAGGAGGATGTTCCCGTCTAAAAGCTTTAAGGATTTGAAGAAATGGAGAAAACAAATTCAAAATGGTGGAACAAAATTTGATAAATTTGAAATTATTGACTCTTGGAGCAATGACAGGTTTGTAGAAGCTCAAAAACTCTCAACAAGTATCAACAAGAAACTTGCAACAGTGGGCATTATCTGCAGCGGGTCAGTTTGAGAATTTTGAATTCAAAGCCTCTGAAAATTGGGTTGTTCGATTCAAAAGAAGACACCGAATTGGCCAGCGAAAAATAACCAAATTTGTAAGCCAAAGAGAAACCGCGACACTGGAGGAAACTTTGGCTGCCGCTGAAAGATTTCGAATCCAGACTCGTGCGTTGATACCGAAATTTGACAAAGATCTTGTTATCAATACAGATCAGACTGGGTGTCAATACCAGTCAAATTATAACCGAACTCTCGCGGAGCGGGATCAAAAGTTATTATTGTTAATACAAAGGACATGAACAAGGTCACCCATTCCTATACAGCACAGTATGCCATTACCCTCTCCGGAAAACTATTACCTCTCGTTTTGTATGCCTACAAGAGGCGACAGGATCATTTGGGCCGAGGGTTAAAATATGTGTAGAAGAATATGCTAGAAAATATAAAATGTTGTTGTAACTTCTTCAAAGTCGGGAAAGTTGACAACATCTTTGTATAAAGATTATTTAACGAACGTTTTAAGCCATACGTGGAAAAGAACGTTTTCTACTTATAATCGATTCTTGGGAGGCCAAACAAATCTAGATCTATACGATGAAGTATTTCAGGATGAAGAAGGTCAATCAACTTGTACGATTAAAGTAATTCCTCCGAAATGTACACCATTGGTCCAGCCTTGCGATGTTTACTTTTATCGACAAGTAAAAATTTTATCAAACGTCTTCAAAATTGTGCACAGTTGATCGAGACACAACGTGAAATCAATTCTCGGAAGATTGCATAAAAATACAATCGATAGTACAACATCAGTTGTCCTCACCAATTTTTCGGATATGCTGCAGTACGCGTGGTTTGCTTCCAAGCTCACTGACGAGAGAAATGTTTTCATAAATGTACACCAAATGTGCTTCCCCATAGAAATTTTAAACAATCCTTGCAAGTGTAAGAAAACTGCATTTATAAGGTGCGCTCGATGTAGTGAAACATATTGCTTTTTTGTTTTTTCGACGAATATCACCCTGGCTCCTGCGAATTTTCGGATGATTCCTCCGAAGATTAATAGATAAAATAAGATTTTTGATTTTTAGTACACAGCTTGATATATTATAATTTTAATTTATATATAGTATTTTTTGTTATCCCTATATCCACAGATACCAATAAGAAAATTACTAGACCCTTCAGCCGTACCCCATAAAATATGAAAAAAGACGATATTTTCAAAGTAGATTTTCTCGGCAACGGGTGAATATCGCGCTCTAATATTTTGGCCCGCTTCATTTCTAGTCATAACCTGCTCGTAAAACAAAAATCAAGCAAATCGGTGAGGGTAAGGTCGGGTGGTCTCCTTGTAAGTAGGATTTTTGTTATACCTACTTATTCATTAAGTTTTTAAATAATTTTAGATTTAGAATATTTTGACAATATTACAAAAACTGAGGATTATATAATATCACAAGTTTTAAAAAGACACAGCCGTCAGATTAGCAATAATGGGTGAGTACTGAAGTCAGTCGTACAATAATTATTATAGTTAAAGTATTGTCATGGTTCAAACCTCAGAATTATGAATATTTCTTTTGATTAGCATACTTTAATATCGTTAAAACTACTAAAGCAAAACATAACAATACTTACCTTAATAGAAATTGTCAGAACAACTTTGTGGAATAAAAGACAATAATCTTATTTGCCTGCAATTAAAAGTTTCATTATTCTAGCGCAAACTGCAAGAAGCCATTTAACCCGGCCTATACCATATATCGAATTTTGAGAGAATCCGAAGCAAACTACAAACCTGGGGACTTTTCCAATCAATTTAGCATATTAGCAATACGTTGTTCTAAAGGATATGCTCTAAGTCCATTCGCAGCAAAGCGACCAATTTGTGAAAATGGAAAATGGAGCGAACCGCCAACAGCTCGCCTCCGTAAGTAAATTTATAGAAAATTGTGTTGAGTACTACTTTTTTGAAGTGGAAAAGTAAGTACATCACCTTGAGCGAGACTAAGTCTTTTTTGAAAATCCCATAGCACAACAAGCAGGGTATACAGTAAACAGTAAACCTGCTGAAAATGCTACCTCTTTTAACATTTATTTTTATCAACTTCTAGCATAATAATGTTACAGGTTTGAATTGAAATTTTCTAGCATTGCTAAAATACAGATCAATATTTTAGGTACTTGTTCATCGTTAATTTCAACGGAAACCACGAGAGTTAAATGTAGATATAATAACATACCATTAGAAAATTGCATCAATCCAGTAAAAGGAACCACAGCGGTATTATCGTGCAATCCGTTGTACGAAGAACCTAATATACAAAGAAATCCAGTACGTGTGTGTAGGGAAAATAGATGGGATCCCACTATTTCGGAATGTTATCCAAGTAAGTATAGAGTTATTTAAAGTAGTTATATGTTTAAATAAATTTAGTGAAAAAAAATTTCTGCCGGTTCCAATTAATGTTATGATTAGCCGAAATACTTAGCTTTGATTCAAAAATCCTCGTAAACAAACCAAATAGTATTTGGGTATCAACTGTTACTGAACAACTAATTAAATTATTTTACTTTATTCTTAGTTTGTGGTGTAAAGCATCCTAAAGCAGTCCCTAACATAATTAATGGAAAAACGGTTGAAGTTGGAAACTACCCTTGGCAAGTAGGGATTTACAATAGTACAACCAAGGGACTTCTATGTGGTGGATCTATTATTAGCCCAAACATAATTTTAACTGGTATTAACTGCAAGCAAACATTAAATACGGTTTATAGGATATTTATAATTTCAGCTGCACATTGCATAACGAATTATGATGGTAGTGTTAAACCACCTAGTATATATTCGGTTGCCGCTGGAAAATATTACAGTAAATATAACGAAGTCAGAGATGAGGCAGCACAATACTCAAATGTAAGATTTTATAAATTTCGTTACAGTCGCAATTCATAAAAATTTATAGATATTACGAATACATGTGCCAGATCGTTATACCGGAATGATAAATATGTTTGCACTTGACATTGCAATTTTGATATTGTCTGACCCTTTCACAATATCTCAAGCAGTTCAACCGGTATGTATAGAACTAAACGGAGAAACTCAATATGTACATTTATCACCAAATGATGAAGGAGTAGTGAGTTTTATAATTTAGTATTTTACTGGGCCAATTTAAAAAATGTAATGCATTTTAAGGTTACCGGTTGGGGATATACGGAAAAAGGAAGAGTTATATCCGATGTTTTAAAAGAACTGATAATACCATATATTTCTTTCAACCAATGCTTTAATGAAATACCAAGCAATTTCAGAAGATATTTCACGCAAGATAAGATTTGTGGTGGTTATAAAAATAATGGTGAGTTACTTACAATAATTTTTTTATAATTTAAGTTTTAGGGTGACTATCTAATTAGCAACATCCATATGTCTTGGCGACAGTGGTGGAGCATTAGTTTTCAAGAACATCTTCAATGATCGATATTTCGTAAAGGGAGTTGTTAGCACATCTCCTGCAACAGAAGCATTAACATGCGACTCAAATCAGTACAGCTTGTATACATACGTTGATAAACACATCGATTTTATACAAGATATTGTAGCACTTAATCAACTGTAAGTTAATTTCAATGAAATTTTAACTTATAAGATAATCATAATTCTATTCTTGTGTTGTTTAGTAATGAAAGACCTCTGGAATGCGTTAGCAATGACTGTGGAAATGAAGAAAATGAAGAAATAGAAAATACGGATACAGTATAGTAAGACATTTTTAAATTTAAATTAAAATCCAAGTTCAAAATTTAACAATCATCTTTGGTTCACAAAATATTTTTTTCTGTTATGTATTGTTTCGCGTTTCAATTTAAGCAAAAAATAAAACCTTTAACTGAAACAATTTTTACAAACTTTACATAGCTTAAATTATTTAAAAAAAACTGCCAAACTTTATTGGCTTTGTTTTGTAATTGTACTGTAGCGAGAGTAGGTACTTTTTGGTTCAAGGAGTATTTAAATGTGCCGGGACAATTCTTTTTAAAATTTAAACTATAGGATAACCATAATTCTATTCTTGTGTTGTTTAGTAATGAAAGTCTTCTGGAATGCGTTAGCAATGACTGTGCAAATGAAGAAAATGGAGAAATAGAAAACACGGATACAAAATTGTAAGACATTTTCAAATTTAAATTGAAATCCAAGTTCAAAATTAAACAATCATCATTGGTTAACAAAAATTTTTTTTTAAATTAGTTAAATTATAGTTAAAATCTATAATTCTAGATGTTATTATTTTTAATAGTTACTTAACTTTTTTATCAATAAATCAATCTTCTAGTCGCAATGCTGTGGAATAATGTAATTCTTATCATGTTTCCTTCTTAGTGAAAAAACCTTTAAAAACATCTCTGTAGAAAAATTCAATGTTCTGATAAAGATTTAAATTATCACAAGCATTTGTGTGTATTCCGATTAAAAATATAGTATATTATTTTGTGTGCTAAATTCTATCAATTTTTATTTTAACACAAAGGTGGGAAGTAGATCTAATATTTTTAGCATAAAATTCACTTTTCCTTTTGGTTTTATTGGTTTATAATGATGTATCCTTTGTCGACTGGAACTCAAAAAATTCACGTAAGAAAAACACGAAAAGAATGGCCATTTTATATATATAAATTTATATTAACTGTTAAATACAAATTTATTAGTTGCAATTTTTGTTTAAATTAAAATTTTACTTTTAAGACATGCACCAGATGATAGTGATAATGTAGGGTTAAAGAGTCCTCCTCTACCAGTTATTAGCAATCATAAAAGTTCTAATCTCTTACCTAGTACCTCTGATTGTGGTACATATTCTAATAAAAAACTCATTGATAATGAAATCAACACCGACCTCTTTGAATTCCCGTGGATGGTGCTTATATCACATGAGCAAAAAGAGTCTGGTAATATAATAACAAATTGTGATTAAACGGAACAATTTTTTTTTAAATTGTATTAATTTTAGACAATAAAGCAAGATTTTATTGTGCAGGAACAATAATTAATGATCGATATATTGTAACGTCCGCTAATTGTCTTACTACTAGGAATGTTCGGTAAGTTCGTTAATGCGATAACGTATTTTCTATGAAAATCTTTGAAAAAATAAAATTTGTAATATCATCATCATCATCATCATCTTCAAGTTTTAGGGCTGTGGTCCGTCAGTCGAATTGGTCGCTCCATCTCTTTATCTATTTGTAATATTAAAACCTAATATACTTGACTATAAAGTATTTTATAAACATAAAAAAATTTATTACACAAAAATAATATTTCTATAATTTAATATTATTAACTTGTGAAATAAATATATTTTAGAAACGAATTTGATATTATCAAGTTAATATCATAACTCTTTCGAAAATCTTAAAGAAAAATAAAAATTTATATTCTGAAAATAAGTATCAAATTTTCAAATATTACAAATTTTATGAAATTAGTTAATTAATTTTTACACAGCGAATAACATTTTTTTCCAAACTTACTTATTCATTCATGAAACTTGTAATATTAGAAAACTTGATACTAACTTTATGAGTTAATAAACATTTTTTATTATATAAAATATAATTAAAATATGTTACCTTCCCAGCGTTGATAACTAAATAGATTACATTTTTTCTGTACCCTTAATGTACATAATTTAAAAGTAACAAAGGGTTTTGTTCAGGCCTAGGAAAGTTCGGGTTGGCGAATACAATCTTAGCTCAAACCCAGATTGTAAAACTGAAGGCGAAAATACTACTGTATGTGCTGATCCTATTCAAGATATCGAAATAGAAGATAGTATTTCTCATCCAATGCACAGTTATCTTTACAAAAATGCTGACATTGGATTATTACGCTTGCGTACACCAATAAAATTTAACCGTAAGAAAAACGAATTTATTGTTTTCTTAATTAAATATTATTACTGTCATTTTAGGTAGTGCCTGGCCTATATGCCTTCCTACAATACCAGAATTTAAAATTGACCATTTTACAGACACAAGATTAATAGTAACGGGCTGGGGCAGTACTTCGGCTGCTGATAGTAAACCATTTCTTTGAAATATGATTAAGTTATTTCAAACTTATATTTAAATTTCAGAATCAAGGAGTGATGAATTAATGAAAGCAGCAGTTTCCGTTGTATCAGAAAAAGAGTGTAAAGAGGTTTACAAAAGAACTAAACACCTTAATATTGATCATACATGTATATGCGCCGCTAGACAAAAAGGGGACATCACTTGTCAAGGAGATTCCGGAGGACCCCTCCAAGGAGGAAAATTGGTTAACAACAAACTTCAGTACGTTCAATATGGAATTACTTCATTTGGTACATTATGTGGAGGTCCTGATCCGGATGTGTATACAAGAATAGATCATTATGTGGATTGGATCCTTGCTAACATAAAAATATAATTGTATAATGCTACTAAAGGATTGTTGTCATTTTTAATTATTGAATATTTAAATAAATTGAAATAATAAAATAAATATAATTTTTTTTTTAATTGTGATTTTATAAATAGAATTACAAGATTAAAACTTAAATAAAGTTTTTATTATTGTCATCTGATTTAGGATATTTCAATAATAAACTGCAGTTGGAGGTTGATACAATTGAATTGAAAATTGCTGAAACACTATCACTGGCAATTTAAGAAATGTGAAAACTTCAGTTGAGGCTTCTGTAAAAAAAACAAAGAATAAATAAATGCTAGCCTTTCAAAATTTATATTCGGTGGAACTGTAAGAGTAATCGAAAATATAAGTTATAAAGCAGTTGTCCTGGACAAATATGTATATAGAATTAAACATTTTTACTATTCTGCTATGCTATATTTTAGAATGTTTACTATAGGTAAAAAAAACTGATAATAAGTTCGATCTGGTCAACTTCATCCACACTTATGTAAATCTATTAGTTACTATAGTTGCCCTGATGGTGTAAATTAGGTTTATAATATTGAAATAACAATGTAGCAACTCACTTAAAGGCATATTACAATCCAGTATCTAGCAGTTGAAACAATGTGGCGAATACCAAAATAATGAATCGAACAATATAAATCACAGAACAACTACGATTTGGCAAACTGCTTTTGCAGAACCGATTCAAACCAGTTAGAAGTTAAAAACAAATTTTAAGTAACGAAGACATCGTGAGGTTTATGAAGGCGCAGCGAATACGATGGTTGGGGCATCTATACTATGTATTTGAAAATATAAGTAATTCAGAACCATCGGTAATAGTTATAATAAATTATAATAATGAATATAGTTTTCAAGTTTAGCAAATAATTCTACTTAATTATCTCCTTAAATAATTATTTTTAATTATTTATACCGAGTATTAACGACGCGACGCTGACCAGACGCTATTGACTGACAATCCCGACAAAAGATGTAAAAGGGCGATTGAAAGAAAAAACTTATATTAAGATTTTGAGAAAGGCGAAATAAAAATCAATAAGTAAAAAAATAATAAGAAGAATTTAAGACGTGTGGTTCTAACAGAATAATTTCCAAATACAAGACAATTTCAGTGAAGGACGCCCGCATCATTAATTCGGAAATTTAGCACTTTAACGATATAAAAATTAAAAATTCATTTTATTTGATTCAAATTTTATTTGAGTTATTTTATATGCTTGATAAATTAATAAAATAAAAATAAAAAGAAGTTAATTTTTAATTGGGGTGCCCAAAAGGGTTATTTCAATGCTGTATTACTTAAAATTATTCTTGCAGCTCTCTGCACAAGAGTGCATAAAATGTTCAAAACCGGACAATTAGGCGCCGACCATATAAGCGCGAAGCGATTTAGGTGCAAAGCCATTTTGTCCTCGAAGCTATTTAGGTATAAAGCCATTCAGGCGCGACCCACTTTGGCGGCGAGACATACGTATAAGCGCGATTCATTTTCTATTGCCCATCGATATTCATTCATACAGTTGTTTATATCATACTTTAAAATACCCTCGAGTTTTTTCGATGAACCAAGTTTTCGCAACAAATATTTGCGAGTTCTCTTAGCCTTGTAAGTAGTTAAAAAAAGTAGCGTTGGTCTATTATTTCCAGTCACCAATCATGTATCGGATATAAATGCTACGGGTTAGATACTGATATTTCCATATTTTAGAAGTCAAATTAATCTACGCAACAAATCTTTGCGGGTTCCCTGAGTCTTGAAAGTATTTAGTTACAAAAAAGTAGTTTTGGTCTTTAATCCCCACTTTCCAATTATACCTGATATAAATGTTACGGGTGAAATACTGGTATTTAAGAAAAATTTGTCATATCTTAGAAGTAAAATTAATTTTTCATATTTATTTAAAAAATTCATTTTAAAATAATATTTAATGCGACTAACTTTGTGTTTAGAAATTTGAAGTTTAGCTTGCAATTTTCTGATGCTGATTATTTTCTACTCGATTCAAAACGTCTTGGCTTTTTAGTATATCGTGTTTACTGATAGCATACCATCCTCTTCAATTACAATCTCATAAATTAACCATAAGGGAAGCCTCCTATAGAGAATTGAACTGGAAAATTTTAGATGGTATATATTTTGAAACATTATTTCATGGTCTGACACGGAGATTCTGATCAACTTGGAAAAATAGGATGTGTATAAAACATAAATGTAATTTCGGACCAAACCTCCCAAAGAGATTTTAACTAATGTTAAAATTTAATTAAGCTCTATTTTTACAACAAACATTAACTTTACAACAAAGGTTTATTTTTTAAATTCATTCCTTTCGTGAAGAAAAACTGATGCATTTGGTGGAATCTGACTGCCTAGATTCTTTAAAAATACTTTTTAGATCTGAAGCCTTCAAAAATATGTATATTCATAGATATAAGAATAATCCTTAGATTGGGGTTTGTCAAGATATTTTCATGGCCAAGACTATTATTTCCTTCAAGGTTACTATAATTTGATATTATGCTGGAAATTCGTTAGTCGCAATTTTTGGTTAAAACTTTCACTATCAAAACTATGCAGTTTTGCATAAATTAATAAAACATCTTGCCGGATGTAACATCAGGAGACAACTTTTGACTATTAGGCAGTATAGTTGTACACATCGATACGATAACAATCATGAGCATCCCGTCTAAAAGTAGCTTGACAAAGCTATTGATAATATGTTACAATTTGGGACTAATCATTATATTAATGATTATTCAAGTGTCTAATTCAGTTCAGACTAACACCAATGAAGGTAAGCTGAAATTAAATTTAAAATACCCACATTCCACAAAAACCTGAAAACTATTTACATTATATTTATTATTGTTGCTATAGAGTTTACATTATATTTTAAGTAAAAACATTGTAAGTCTAAAAATTGGAATCAATTATTATTTGATAATCCTTAATATATTTTCTTTCTCGGAATATCTCGCACAGTTTAAGAGTTTACTTGTATTATTTTGAATAACTTGTACCTGGAAGAATTGTTACAAAATATTCGTTAAACGTTTAAAATATTTATGTGCACCTAGATTACTTTACTTGAGTGAAATTATTGTAAAACATTTACATTTAATGTTGCTATAGTATTATACGATTTTTTAAAAAGTAAAATTTTTTATAAGCTAAGTAAAATTTTAATAAACACGTTTTTATTAAATTGTTAAATTTTTCCAACTTACATTTTTAGTGTAATACATCGTTGTTCGATTTTTAAAATCTTTTCAGTTAAACTTACCCCAAAGTGATAGAATCTGGATTAAAATCCACTAAAAATTGAAATCGAGAACTATATTGGAAAATTTTATATTAATTAATTGACATCTGTTTTGACAAGCCCACATCAACGCACCAAATTCGCTTATTGAATGTCACTAAATTAATATTTAAAAAAAACAAAATTTTACTGTCTATGGGTTTTGGACCAAATGAATTAATAGTTGAGTTTAAGCTTTTTCAAAATTAATATACAAAATTAACTGTCTCTTGGAGTTGGAAAAATTTAACAATTTAATAGAAACATATTTACTAATTTTCACTTAATTTGTAAAAAATTTAAAAACTTTTTAAAAGACATCATTAGTATAGCAATTTAATAATATAAAAGTTCTGTAAATTCTAAAAATAATTCCGAATACTACATATTTTTATTGAAGGACGGTTGCATCATCAATTCGGAATTTTAAATTTTGCCGATATAAAATTAAATAATTATTAGAATATTAATTTTATTCTATTCAAATTTTTATTTTATTTACAATAACCTATTAAACTAAAATTAATAAAGAGGTTTATTCTTCTTTAGGGTATCCATGTAGGTTATATCACCGCTCTATTTCTTCAAATTATTCTTATAGCCCTCTGCATAAGATTAGTATGTTCTATTACCAAATTTTCTCAAATATGTAGTTCAATTTTTGAATGTTTCAAAATATTATATACATAATTATGTTCATAAATTATAGGTTTTTTACATGAAATTGCAGTTCAATATAGAACTATCGTATAGAGAAACAACACACTTCAAATCTTGTTAGTTAGTATTATTGCAAGCCAGAGAGTTTTGATTCTCTCGGTGCCATTATACTGCTAAATGGGGGGGGGGGGTGAAATAGTATATTTGCTTATTTTAGGTTGCTGTCATCAGATTTGGGGTATTACTAGCGTGCAAATCAACACCGATTGTCCTGGCTTGATAGTTAGGTAGCGTGAGTCTTCTCTTTAGGAAGCACAGGAAGGGTTGACCAATTACCTTTATACAAAATAGAATTTTGTTTACGAAATTTAATATAACTGAAATTTGTACAAAAAGATAATAATTTAAGTATAATCAAAACCGACACTAACGTATAAAACAGAATTTAAAACAAAAAAAAATCTAAAACAATGAATGAATAATTTATTAACAAAATTAAACATAATATTAATCAAGTCTTCCAGTCCAACTTCTTCAAAATCAAAGGAGTGGTTGATATAAGATGGTGTTTAAATAAATGTTTAAATTTTAACTTTTTTATAAAATTATTTCTAAAATGATGTCACTAACTAGAATTTTATGCGCGTCAATTTTGTAAAATTTATTTGAATTAATTAAGTTAAAATGAATTAATAAAATAGTGAACAGAACAGGAGAGAACAGAATAAAATTAAAAATGAACTACAAGTTTTTTATAAGGTTTGGAAATAGACTTAGAGCTGATTAGATTTTGGTTAAAATTGGTTCATGGGAACTATTTTTTTTTAATTTTCTTATATAATATTAGTATTTAATTATTATTTCAAAAACGAATAAGAATTTTAAAACCAAATTTAGGATTTGGCATACTTATGTCGATATTTAGAACTCATTAAATTTTAGTTAAAATTAATTTATGAGAACTATTGTTTTTTTAATTTTTTAAGTTTTATTATTTAATATTAGCCTTTATTTAATATTTTAAAAACCAACAAAATTTTCAAAACCAAATTTGATATTTCCTCTCTTTATGGTAGGATTTAGAGTTATTAAAATTTTGGTTAAATTGGGTTCATGGAATCTATTTTTTTTAAATTTTTTTAAATCTTATTATTTAATATTAGTTTTTAATTAATATTTCAAAAAGTAATAGGAATTTCACAACCAAATTTAGGTTTTCGCATATATTAATCTAAATTTATTTAAAACTAAATAAATTTTAGTTAAAATTCTTTTATAAAAACTATTGCTTTTAATTATTTTAAATTTTATTATTTTTTTATTAGTCTTTATTTAATATTTTAAAAACGAACAGGATTTTCAAAACTAAAGTTGAGATTTGTTATGTTTATGGCAGGAATTAGAGTTGATTAAATTTTGGATAAAATTGGTTGATGAAAGCAATTTTTTTAAATCTTTTTATTTAATATTAGTTTTTATTAAATATATCAAAAACGAATGAGAATTTCAAAACTAAAGTTGGTATTTTGTTTTTTTATATTTAGACTTAAAAGTGATTAGATTTTGAGTCTCATTAGTTAATGGAAAATATTATTTTCTTCTTATTATTAAAAATTATTTTTTTAATATTTAATAAAAGTATGATAAAGTCATGGGCATGGCCACATCCGATTTTTTTTATTTAAATTTAGTGATTTAAATTATTTTTCATTACGAAGATTAATTAGGCTATATTCAAATCGTTTGAAATCTGCCATTTACTAAACCAACAGAGGGTGTTCCTTTCTTAATAAATTTACAGTACTATTGCGTTAACTAAAGCTTTTCTTTCTAAATTTGTATTTTCATTTAATGTTATGAGTTTTATTTTAAGAGACGGTCATTAGCCTGATTGTAAGCGCAATTAACTGCTAACGTGAGGCGCCCCGGTTTGAATCCGAGCAGAAACTCACTTTATAAGGCCTTCTCCGTATTTCGGAAGGCACGTAAAGATGGAGGTATTCTCACAAGGTGCTAGCAATATCTTTGAGGTATTAAATGCTCTAGTACCCTCTTGAGGAAATTCGGACAATGTCGCAGGACGTTCTAAAACCGAATTTATATACATAGTTTTAATTTAATAGCAATTCATTCTAATTATTAATAATAATTATATTGCACTTAAATAATTTGCAATGTTTTCTGACTTACAGTTACAATATATTATAGGTACTTATTAATCAATGTTTTAAATAATTTTAGATTCGGAAAATTTTGAGAATATTACTAAAACTGATGATTATATAATATCAGAAGTTTTAAGAAGATACAACCGTCAGATTAATATTAATAGGTGAGTCAGTGTTACAATAATTATTGTCAATAATTTACCTATCAAGATTATTATATATTAACTATTACCTGTGAAATTAATATTGAAATAAAATTAACAGGTTAACTAAACAATAAAACAACATTATTCGTAAGCTTTCAGCAATGGTTACTGCCACCATCAGAGAAACTACCACTTATTGCTTCAAATTTTATTATATCTTTCTGTGTTTTCTTGTCTACTAAGTAACCAACCCCTCTCGTTCCTTGTTTGTCTTCTCCGAAGTACAGGAATTTATAGCTCTTCACATCAATCCCTCCTTTGTCTTTCCATCTTGTTTCCTGCATTGCAGCTATTCGAATTTTGTATCTTTTTAGCTCGTTATCTATATCATACAGTTTTTTCTTTCTTAGCATCGTTCTTACGTTCCATGCAGCTATTCGCATTGTTTCTCTTTTTTTATTTTACTTTTTCTTATTTACTTCTTTATTTTTTCCGCAGTGTCTTAAATCAATTTACTTTTTCTATTGCTAATTTCATTGCCATTAATCTGTGTACTTATTCCTTTCTCAATTTTTTTATTCGGGTATTTATCCTCACCCTCCTTCACTATTTCCTCTTTACTGCTTGTTATCTATATCATACAGTTTTTTCTTTCTCAGCATCGTTCTTACGTTCCATGCAGCTATTCGCATTGTTTCTCTTTTTTTATTTTACTTTTTCTTATTTACTTCTTTTTTTTCCGCAGTGTCTTAAATCAATTTACTTTTTCTATTGCTAATTTCATTGCCATTAATCTGTGTACTTATTCCTTTCTCAATTTTTTTATTCGGGTATTTATCCTCACCCTCCTTCACTATTTCCTCTTTACTGTCCCATCAATTATAGCTTTAACTCAAATATTACCCTTTGATAACCCACCGTAGCTCTTTTCCAGCTATCCCTTTCTTTCTTTACCATTATTCTGATTTCTTTTTAGATTTTGCGTTCTTCAATTATTATGACATTATCTACAGAGATGTTTCTTGTACCCAGTATGTATTTGCCATTTATACGAAGATACCATTTCAGACGGTACCGTTTCAGTCTTTTCTGATCTTAGTTTGTACGCTTTCACAATTTTTGTTTCGACGCACAATTCTCTTTCTATAAACTGTTCTATATCATTTCTTGGGTCATTTTCCGTTAGTTATACCTTTAATGATTATGCTGTTTTTTCGTCTGACCTTTTCTTTCTTTCCTACTTTATCTTCTAGTATCGCAATTTTTGCCTCTGATCTTTCTCTATCTTTCTCCCATTTATCCTCTTTTTCCTTAAATGCATTTATTAATTCTTGCATTTTCATCTTGATTTCAGATGTATTTTTGTTTATCTCTCGCATTATTGCTTGTAGCATTTCTTTGATTTCGTTCGTTGCCATGTTTCGATTAGAACCGATGATTCTTTTTAGTTATTCCCTTCTTTGGTGAGGAGTTCTAATTATTTTTTGTCTCTGCTAAACAGAGCTTGTTTTTCACCGTCGGGGTAGTTTTTGTATTTTTCCCTTTCTCTCTTTTTTGGTTCTTCGCTCATTATAAATTCTTTCTGTCGATGGTTTATCTCTTTTACGACGATCGATATTGTGTTTAAGTGGTTCTTCGTCGTGCAATGTGTTGCCTACTGCGGCTTCTTTTTTTGCGTTAGAACTTGCGTTCGGGTCAACCCTTCGAAAACGTTCGTTCTATTTTATTTTAACTACACTTGTAATTTGAGAAAAACTATACCTATAAATAATGTTATATCGGACTTTTATAGTCTGTTTCCAATCGCCTTTGCTCGCTACTGCATCTATTCACACTTTCACGTGCTTTTCGTTCACTTTCCGCTTCTCTAATCACTCACTTTGCCTCTAAAACTAGCAGTCACAAAACTGTCGTTTATCACTCCGCTATCACCCTAAAAATACTAAAGCTATTAAAATCAACAAGAAAATTATATTATAAAAATAATCAGAACAACTTTGTGGTATAATAGGCAATAATTCTTTTTGTATACAATTAAAAATTTGATTATTCTAGTGAAAACTGCGAGATTCCATTTAGCCCGTCCAATACCATATATCAAATTTTGGGAGAATCCGAAGCAAGCTACAAACCTGGGGACTTTGCCAATCAATTTAGCATATTAGCAATACGTTGTTTTGAAGGGTATGCCCTAAGTCCACTTGCAGCAAAGAGATCAGTTTGTGAAAATGGAAAATGGAATGAACCGCCAACAGCTTGCCTCCGTAAGTAAATTTATAGAAAATTGTGATGTATATTACTGTTGGAAGTAAGCGGATAAGTAAGTACATCACCTTGAACGAGACTAAGTTTTTTTTTAAATCCCATAGCACAACAAGCATGGTATACAGTAAACCTGCTGAAAATGCTAATTCTTTTAACATTTATTTTTATCAACTTCTATCATAACAATGTTACAGGTTTGAACTGAAATTTTCTAGCATTGCTAAAGTTCAGATCACTATTTTAGGTACTTGTTCATCGTTAATTTCAACGGAAACCACGAGAGTTAAATGTAGATATAATAACATACCATTAGAAAATTGCATCAACCCAGTAAAAGGAACCACAGCGGAATTATCTTGCAATCCATTATACGAAGAACCTAATATACTAAGAAATCCAGTACGTGTTTGTAGAGAAAGTAGGTGGCATCCAACTATTTCGGAATGTTATCCAAGTAAGTACAGAGTTATTTAGAATACATATATACTTAAATAAATTTAGTGAAGATCCTTAACTCACAAACAAACGAAACAGTTATTTGGGTATCAACTGTTACTGAACAACTCATTAAACTATCTTACTTTATCTTCAGTTTGTGGTATAAAACATCCTAAAGCTGTCCCTAACATAATTAATGGCCGAGATGTTATAATTGGAAACTACCCTTGGCAAGTAGGGATATACAATAGTGCAACCAAGGGATTGCTATGTGGGGGATCTATTATTAACCCGAACATAATTTTAACTGGTATTATTTGCATGCAAACATTAAAATACGGTTTATGGGTTATTTATAATTTTAGCTGCACATTGCATAACGAATTATCATGGCAATGTTCAACCACCTAGTATATATTCGGTTGCCGCTGGGAAATATTATAGTAAATATAACGAAGTCAGAGATGAGGCAGCACAATACTCAAACGTAAGATTTTATAAATATCGTTACAATCGCAATTTATAAAAATTTATAGATATTACGAATATATGTGCCAGAACGTTATACCGGAATGATAAATATGTTTGCACTTGATATTGCACTTTTGATATTGTCTGATCCTTTCACAATATCTGAAGCAGTTCAGCCGATATGTATAGAATTAAACGGAGAAACTCAATATGTACATTTCTCACCAAATGATGAAGGAGTAGTAAGTTTTATAATTTAATATATTACTGAGCCAATTTAGAAAATGTAGTGTGTTTTTAGGTTACCGGTTGGGGATATACGCAAGAAAGAGGAGATGTATCCGATGTTTTAAAAGAACTAATAATACCATTAATTTCTTTTAACCAATGCTTTAATGAAATACCAAGCAATTTCAGACGATATTTCACGCAAGATAAGTTTTGTGGTGGTTACAAAAATAATGGTAAGCTAATTACAATAATTTTTTTATATTAAATTTTAGGCTTACTATATCATTTTAGCAACATCTACATATATGTCAGGGCGACAGTGGTGGTGCATTAGCTTTCAAGCACATCTTTAGTGATCGATATTTCGTAAAGGGAATTGTTAGCACATCTCCTGCGACCGAAGCATTAACATGCGACTCAAATCAATACAGCCTGTATACATACGTTGATAAACACATCGATTTTATACGAGATGTTGTAGCACTTAATCAACTGTAAGTTAAGTTATATATAATTTTTACTTATAAGATAGCCATAATTGTATTTCTGTATGGTTTAGCAATCGAATGCTTCTTGAATGCGTTAGCGATGACTGTCCTGATGAAGAATATCGAAAATTGAATACAAAGAGGTAAGACATATCCAAATTCAAATTAAAACCCATGTTCAAAATTAAACAATCATTATTGTTATCACAAAACTATTTTATTCTGTTATTCTTAAAAAAATTACTTAAATGCATATTTTACAAAGTAACCATAAAATTCAAATTGCACAACTGCTATCTTTAGTGTCAATATCTACACATTCTTAAATAGAATCGGTCTAGGGAAATATTTATAGGTAGTAATGGTTTCGCAGCCTCCGTTTCGCGCTCGATCGCTTCGGCCGCTCCAAGCCGTTTTGACTAACGCAACCACGGTCAATCTCGGAATCACTCTTTATATACACACTACATTACATTTTTGTTTGGAGCAGAGATTAGAATATATTTTGTCTTTTAATAGATTAAAAATTTAACAAAAACTTATTTACAATTAGTTTTTGCGCTAAAATATTATTTTATTTAAAAAATATTTGCAAATTGTCATCAGTATAGCTAAAATTATTTTAATTGTCGATGAGCGGGCAAATGGGAACAAAAAAAGGGCAAAAAACAAATTAGAAAATATTTTTTTCTTTATGCGTTAATTATTTAGATCCTCACCTTTCATAATACACTTTTAAAATTGTTAAAATCGGGGTTCAAGTTTATTGCCCGCCTCCCAATATTGTTTTGTGACTTTCGGTTATGAATACCTCTGCACTCAAGGCCTAGTATAAGGGTTCTACATATATCACCACCAAATATTTTATACATACCGTACACAAACCGTTCGATTAGAAATCTAAATCCATTTATTCAACATTTTATACACACACAGAGTAAACAATTTATTTTAAATACTGAAAGCTGTTCAGCTAACTAATTAATTATGGTTTTATTTTCAATCGCACTCCTAAAATTGTAGTTTGAATTCGATTTCTTCTACATCAAAACATTCAGGTATACATGTTGAATTCGATCTTTGTGGAACATTTTCAAACCATTTAATACGAAACGAAACCGATGTTCCGAAAGGTGCTTATCCATGGATGGGTTATATGTTTCATGTAGTTAACTTATCTGAACCTATGCGTTTATGTGGTGTTTCGTTGATTACAACAAAAGCTGGATTAACAGGTATTATATTTCAAATATATTCATTATGTTGTTAAACTTTACTCTAATTTTAGTAGGGCATTGTGTGCCCAGTTCTGTGCCCGTTTCCGACTTACGTGTAAGATTTGGAGTGATAAATAATGAAAATTGGTTAGATGAAGATATCCAAATTTCAAATATTAAAAATGTTGTACTTCATCCAAATTACAATAAATTTACTACAGACGGAGATATAGCAGTTTTGCATTTTTCTAAAGAACTAGTTTACACACACTCTGTGAGAGCCGTTTGTTTGTGGGATTTTAACAATTTACAAGACATTTATGGCCAAGCAGGAGTAGTTGTTGGGTGGAAATATGGTACATTAAGTAAAAATACTGTTCATGTAAACGACAAATTACAACAATATCACGTTAGTGCAGTTAGCAACGAAGATTGTCTTCGTTCGCATAAATCATTCAGTGACATAATTTCAGATCATACATTTTGTGCAGGTAGATTAAATGTTTTAAAATCAATTAGTAAAATGCTTTTCATATTTAAATTTTAGGTAGTAATAATAATAATGAGCCTAATACTTGCTTTGTTGGCTCTGGCGGTGGATTTTTTCTTTATATAAACGACAGATGGGTTATTAGAGGAATGACTTCACGTGCTTTGATAAATCGAGCTGGAGATTGCGATTCTTTAAATTACGGAGTGTATGTAGACGTGGCCAAACATATTGAATGGATACAGACAGTTTTATAAACATCGGATGTGGCAATGCCCATGAATTTGTCATGCTTTTATTAAATATTAAAAATAGTAAATTGTCTTATTTGGATTAAAAGTGATACTTTGTTTGACAAGCAATTTTTGCATTTGCGAGACAAAGCTGCTTTTTGTTTAAAAGAGTACAAAAATATTGGCATGTCTTGCTGTCCAACTTTATTAAAAGTCGTACGGTACTAATATTGTACATTAGTAAATCAAAACATTAAAATATTAGTATGTCGGTACTTGTTATACATTATAAACTAACAAAATATTTTAGTTATACTTGAGCCTAAATAAATTGAGCCCTGCGTCATAGTTTAAAATAGAATGAATTAAGATCAGAATCGCTAGTCAAATGAGTGCATTTTAAAATGCATCATTTTTGGTTATTTTGATGTAACTCTCTCTGTTTATCACAATTTGAACTAATGTACAAATATTACAATCACTATGTAACTCATAAATTTTGTTAGTTTATAATGGTATGGTATGTATATGTATGGTATATAATATCTATAGTAAAAGTAACGATATACTAATTTTTTTTGTTTTGATTTACTAATGTATAATATTAGCAAGGTACGACTTTTATTAAACTTTGACAGTAAGACATGCAAATATTTTTGTACCCTTTTATACAAAGCTAAACGATAGCTTAAATTATATTCAGGTTGTCGTTTCTTAATCAGAAATTTGTGACGCAAGGTGCATTTTAAAATGCACCCATTTGACTAGCTGAACTTGAGTGTGAGCTGAATTCTGAACTTAATTCGTTCCATTTTAAACTATGACGCAGAGCTCAATTTATTTTAACCCGAGTATACGTACATTATTAATAATGCAAAATTTAAAATTCAGATTAATTCAAACATTTTGTTTGAATATTTGTGTAATGAAAATCTAGCATTTTTATATTAAGTTGTCATGGTTTTGTTTACAACATAATATTAAACAAAGTAAAATTTTATTTATTTTTTTGATAATGTTTGAAGACAATTCCTTTAATACATCTACAGATATAATCGAAATAGCAAAAAGTGTGGTTTTGGACTTATTACCATCCAAAGCAAGAGAGGTATATGAATTTGGATACAACCGTTTTTTGGGATGGTGTAACGAAAAAAATTTTCGTTTTGCTTTATTGGTATATTTTTCGCTTTTGGCTAGTACAATGAAATCTTCAACACTTTGGTCACAATATTCCATGGTTAAAGCAACACTGAAGCTAAAAAATAACGTAGATATTTGAAAATTTTCAAATTTATGTGCGTTTTTAAAAAAGCAAAATAACAGTTACACGCCTAAAAAGTCTTGAGTTTTAACAAAAGAACAAGTGGACGAATTTCTAATCAAAACAAATGATGCTAAATTTTTAATGATTAAGGTAAACTTGAAATATTAAAAATTGAAATAGCACCCAAACTTTATATATTTGGAATTTTTGGACTTTTTAATATTTGGAATTTTTGGACTTTTTAATATTTGGAATTTCCCGCGTATGCCGTTGCGACGAATTAGTTTACTTATGTAACTACTAATGACGTCGAAGATCTTTTCATCTCTGTAAACTGTACATTTAATATTAACATAAAGGATTAAGGTATTAAGTATTTTTTGATTATTATTGTTATTCATGTTAAATATGTAAAATTTTGTATAGCCAATAAATATTGACATTAAAATGTATATTGTTTTACTAGGAGTCAAAGCGTAACTTTTTATGGCGAGTTTGTAAGTTTGACAAATACATACGAGTCATAAAAAGTGCTTTGCCTCCAGGTACAACATTCTATTTTTGTTTCAAACGTGATGACTATGAAAAACCTATAAATACCTATAATATTTTTTGCCTTCATACATAGTATGTATTCACTAATTTGTTGAAATCATTCAGTAAGCATTTATAAGCGTTTTATATAAGTATAAACACACTATTTAAAAGTTATGTGATAAAAAAACACGTCTATTATAAACCTACATTAATTCAGCGACAGAGAAAGTACTTTTAGTGTCGTTGCCAGTGACACTAAAAGTAAATTATAAAAGTCAAATTTTATTAGCGTGTGTTGAATCATTACATGTCAACTTTGGTGACGTTTATTATAATTATTTGTTAATAAAAAAAAATATTATTTTTATTAACGAATTTAACCCAAAATCTAATTCAAAGATACAAATTTAATTTTAATATTCTTATTAGTTTTTGAAATATTTTGTAAAAACTAATATTAAATAAATAGATTAAAGAAGTTGTTGCCGTGAACCAATTTTACTAATATCTCCGTATGTTCAAATTATATACATATACTACTCTTATATACATTTATTTTTTTATTTGAAAATATAGTACTCTAATAGCTACATGTTTCTTCTTTCATTTGAGCTTTTGAATGCTCAATTTCATTAATTAGTTTAAAAGTTACAACGAATTTAGTGCAGCGCGATATATCTCAGTTTTTGACAAAATTAGAAAAAATTGTCGTTTTTTTGACCGTAGTTTTCCACTATATCACTTGACCAAATTATTAAGTTGTGGTACTCATTCGACGCAGAATTTAAGGCTCTTTAATTAGTTAAACTACAAATGTTTTGCTAAGATCCACGGTTTAGGAGTTATATGCAAAATATTAAAAAAAGTCCTAAAATTTTGAAGTTCTTTGGCTGCCAAAAGTTCTCCCGAAGTCGCTCGTGTTAGCATTTTTGTTTTTCACATGCTTGTACCTATTTATACAAGTTAAAAAATAAAATCTTCTACACCACTTTTTGCAACATACAATTCCTTTACTGACTGGCCTATAAGGTTTTATTTTGTTATCTTTTTTAAAAACATTAGCTATCAATAAATATTGTCACATGTTAGATCAAATTTCTTTTATTTGCTTTGTTTTTAATCTTTGAAGTTGGTCACAAAAAGTGAAATTTAGTAAAAGTAAGAAATCATTTAATTCCCACGTCCCCCAAAATCCTGATTTTCCTTCTTATAGAGGAAGTGGTAGATACTCACGTTACTCACTCAACTCACCTCCTCCCCAGCTATTCTATTCTCTTTCTGGTCACGCTGACCGTAGAAGTAGAAATATAATAAATTACTTTTCAAACCCCCCGTACTACAATGGCGTTAGCTGCGGAAGAATTCCTTTGTTACAATGGTGGCCTAGCGGCGGAGTAAGTCAATAATAAAACCACTCCGTACCACTATGGTGTTAGCGGAGAGATTTAGTTTACCCCCCGCCTTGTAAAAATAAAACCCTCCTGTTAAATCGCTTATCGGTTTTAAGGAACTAACCCCCGTGTTCCAATAATATATGAATAACAAAACTTTTTAACTAAAAGTGCATGATAATTTTCATTAATGAAAATAATCGGATTTTAATTAAAACAATGTAATAAAATCTACAGAGCAATCATACACCAATGTCACTTACTTCTAAAGGTAATTAATTTTTTTGAAATAATATGATTATTTTATTATAAGTTAATTTGTAAACTTCAGGAGCAGGACCTCTAAGTAATGACTTACTAAAATCAGAAGTATCAGTTGTATCGGAAAAAAAGTGTAAAATAATTAATAAAAGAAATCTACATATAAATTGAAACAAAATGTGTACCCCGGCTAGCATACGGAGATGTACAAAAAGGTCGTGAGCCACGCGACGTTCTAGACCAATGCTACTAAGTATAATTAAATAATTCAACGATACGTTGAACAAAGGTTTATTGATATTTACAAAAACTTATTTACAAAAACTTATTTACAAAACGTGAAACCTTAATTAACATGCAACAAAATTTCAATCTTAGCCTAAATTATCAACATCACAAACCAAATTGGTAATACAACAAATAAATGGCTTACCGCTAATTACTCGATAATAGTCCAGACACTAACCGGAGGAATCTCTTCAGTTGCGCCAGGTAACGATAAATAACAGGTATCCAGACCAATAATATAAACTATGGTACACAGTGCCGATCACAGTTTTACGATTGATTGCAGATGATGGTTTTTTCTCAACGGCACAAAGAAAACTCTTCAAGAAAAAATAGATAGGTTGACCGGATTCTTCCAAAGTTGCGATAAGGCAAGACACAGATACAACGCTTCGTAGAGGTAATAGTAGACTGCTCGAAGATAGATAAGACTGTCACGAAGATATCGATAAGAGAAGACCTTTTTGGGAAAGCCAAGACCAGACTGCCTTCTTTTTCCAAAAACACCCCTTATATTGCTTTCCTCGACAGCCTGGTGCTGCCATCCCTTTGTTAGATAATATAGGGTTTTTTGGAAAAAGAAGTTCAAAGAAAGAGGTTAGGGTAAATTCCCAGAACCAATTAACAACTGGCCAGACAGGCCTATTGTTGTTGAGCGCCGCATTGAATTGAACAATACCTTGTGCTTTGCGCAACAGGGCAGTACTAGGTAAATTTAGGAATTTCGGTTACACGTTTTAATAGCGTGCAACGAGTTTCGTTACAAAATATTGATCAAAAATATTTATGCACGGAGGTCCACTAGGAAATACTTGTCGATGAGATTCGGGTGCACCTCTCCAAGGAGCAAAATTGGTTAACGATGATCTTCAATACGTTCAATTTGGAATTACTTCATTTGGTTTAAACTGTGGGGTTATTCCGGATTTGTATACAAGAATGGATTATTATATGGATTGGATTCTTGATAACATGAAGATTTGATTCTTTTAATTTGTGACTATAATTTGATTTGTAATACTTACAAAGTTAACATCAGTTATAATTATTTTATTTGGTGTTTCTTAATAAATCACTGTAGGATTATTTAGCTAGCGTAAGGCAAAAGTAAAAATACAACAGCACTAAAAATCAACGCAGTCTTATACCCAGATTGTTAATATAACTATTTGAAAAATGCAGAGTATAACAGATACTCTATGCCAGGTCTGCGTTATATATCAAAATTCAAAATGGTACATTTAAAACGACCGAATTTGAGGTAATTTCAATAAAAATTTAGAACTATGAGTTACAGAATAAAATATTTGTTGTGTTGGTAACAATATTTTTAAATTATTTATTCTTGTGAATTTATATGTATTAGAGCCATTTGTACAGTCCGAGTTTAACTTCGAGTTTTGCAAAACTTGGTTTAATTAATTTATAAACCACCTTTATAAACTTGTCTCTTGTATAAATACAGTTTAAGAGCAGTTTAAGTAATCTCAAGTTTAACAGTAATTGATATGGTTGGTATTACAATTTTTAGGGATTTTTGTATTAGAAACGATAAATTTGGTTTATTAATTTTATTTAGCTTGTTTATTTCATATTATAGTCTATATTGTGAATTATAAGCTAATTTGTGAATTATATAAAAAGTTAAACATTTAGAATTATAGAAAGTTAAAACGAGTAGTGTGATAATAAAAATATTTGAAGATTTACTATTTTACTTTGAAAATTTAATTAGGTGGTGTATTGTTCGTAGTTTGTATTGGTATCAATTGGCGGTATTGGGATCTTTAAATCTTGATTTAAACCTATACTGAATTAAAAACGAAAAGGAGAAGAAAAATTCATTTTTAAAACATACCATACAAGTTAACACTTTGTTTAAAAATAAATAAATTTTAATTGTTATATTGTTTTCAAATTTATCCTAACGTTCGGAAATATTCAATTAGAGCAAGCATTGTACTATTATTTCCCACTTGCTCTAATTCTTGAAATTGTTCTACATTATTAATTAATTGGACAGCAGTATCTTCTTCAACGGTCACTGTTGGTGCCTCATCTTTCAGCAAACAAGTAATATTATGAAGAATTGCTGTCGTAACAACAATTGCTTCAATTTTGCTTTTGTTAAATTTTATCTCTAAGGCATTTTTATCACACACCAAAACAGGGTTCTATTGCGTTACGAGTCCTGATCTGTGTCTCCTTAAATAACTGTTCAACCTCTATTTCTGGATTACTCAATGGTGTAAATAAAAATGACTTAATACCATAACCAGCATCACCTATGTACTTACTATTAATTTTGTCTTCCATTAAACCGTTTTCAAATTTGGCTCTAATTGTGGAATACTTCACAAAAAATTATTGTAGATACGGAAAATTGGTCATTTTAGAGCAGTGACAACCAGAAAAATTTAAGTTGGTACGGGTTAGTAATCTAAAATGTAAGGTTAGAGTTTATCGGCTTATAGTTGTCAAATGTCATGGTTCTTATTTTATTTACACAAAATTTAAAAAAAGGATTAAATGTTGTAGAATTTGCAATTGATAACAATTACATTTACATTGATATCAAGTAATGAAAATCTACGCGAAATGGTAGATCAGGCTGTACTAGGTTACAGATAGTTTTTTGATATATTTTTAGCGTTGATACCAAATAGGTAAAATCGGCCCAAAAAGGTAGATCGGGTTGTAGATTAGAGATAGTTTTTTATACTTTTTTAGAATTGATACCAAATAGGTGAAATCTACCCGAAAAGATAGTTCCGGCTGTAGGGAGGGCTGTTAAAGATAGTTTTTTAAACTTTTTAGATATTTCACAACCATAAACCGACAGACTCTAACATAACATTTTAGATTTCTAACTTGTACCAACTTAAATTTTCCTTGTTTTCACTGCTCTTAAATGACCAATTTTTTGTATCTAAAATAATTTTTTGCAGGCAAAGTAAACATTTCCGGTGAAATTTTTTTACATATTCATAATCAGTGCCTTTCGATACATCATCGTGCAAAACATCATTGAGATTGGGTTCAGGATACTAAACTAGGATCATACCATAGTTTTTAATATATCATTGTCATGTTGGACTTTAATTTGAATGTTGTGCCCCTATTTTACAAAAGTTCAAAATCTTGTGATTGTTAAAGTACAGTACATTTATGTACAGTAGCATTAAAAATGAATTACGAAAATTTGAGTTTTGTGAAATACCCAGCTTACTTTAATTAATTATAATTATTTTATTAACTAAATTTTTAATAATTTGAGTCCGCTTTTACTCAAAATATTAATTAATTATGTTCCATTTGTTTGATTTAAAACATTTAAAACTTAATTTATTGCAAAAAAATGTTAAATTTGGCGTTATTCGACGATAAAGTTTTTGGAATTATTTGGCAGCCTCCACCATGTTGCGTTAAGAATTTTAAAGTAAAATGGAAATTTTCCTTGCACCTTAAACTATTTGATAACGAAGTTCCTGTTGATTACATCATTCCATGTAATCTAGCGTTTACTTTAATTAAATTTATTTAATATATTTTTATTAGTTACAATGTTTCGTTGAACTTAAAATTTTTCTTTTAAGGTGTTAGTGATAATGTTGAGTCGTGGAATTCTCCTCTACCAGATATAAGTAATCATAAAAATTTTAACCTCTTAGCTAGTACATCTGATTGTGGTATATATTCTATTAAAAAGCGTATTAATAATGGAAACAAGACCGACCTCTTTGAATTCCCTTGGATGGCACTTCTATCATATGAGCAAGAAGGTTCAGGTAATATAATAGCAAAACTTGCCTAAATTTTTTAAATCACGTATATTAATTTTAGTCAATACAAAATTTTATTGCGCTGGAACCATAATTAATAATAGATATATTTTAACGACCGCTAAATGTATTACATCATCTTATAATCGGTAAGTTTATTAAATAATAATGTGTTTCCTGTGAAAGTCTAGAAAATATAAAACTTTAGATTATTAAAAAAAGTTGTCTCAGCGTTTATTGCTCAGCCGGTCAAACCTTTGACATAATTCAGAAGTAGCACAAGTATGTTTAGGCTCTTAGGAGTTCGGGTTGGGGAATACAATCTTGGCTCAGATCCAGATTGTGAAACTGAAGGTGACAATTCTATTGTGTGTGCTGACCCTGTTCAAGACATCGAAATAGAAGATATTATTACTCATCCAAATTCCAGTTCAAGTCACCAAAACTATGACATTGGATTATTACGTTTGCGCACATCTATCCAATTTAATCGTAAGAAACATCAACTCATTGTTTTAGAATTAAATTTTGTTGGTTAAATTTTAGGTAGTGTTCGGCCAATATGCCTTCCTACAATTAATGAATTTAAAATTCAAAATTTTAGCAACACACGGTTAATAGTAACAGGATGGGGTTATACTTCGATATATGGTAATCCATTTTCTTAAATTACAATTAAATTTTTTTAAGTCGATATTTAAATTCTAGGATCAATGAATAATGACTTGTTGAAAGCAGAAGTTTCCGTTGTATCTGAAAAGGAATGTCAACAAGTTTATCGACGACATAGAGGGATGATTAATATTGATCATAAATATTTATGCGCTGGTGGTTCAGAAGGAGGCACTTGTGAAGGTGATACCGGTGGACCTCTCCAAGGTCCAAAATTGGTTAACGACGATCTTCAATACGTTCAATTTGGAATTACTTCAGGTGGTAGAGGATGTGGAGTTCCTGGTCCGAGTGTGTATACAAGGATAGATTATTACATGGATTGGATTCTTGATAATATTAAGATATAATGATTTCGTTGATTTATGAATTTGTGATTTAATGTATAGTACAATAAAATGCAAACCAAGTTCTTATTTAAGGTATTTAGAAGATTTTCCATAATACTGATTTACATACCATATGATGGATACGGGTGCTACATCACCCACTAGTAAACTATTTTCTTGAAAAACGATTCAGTTATATTTATTCTTTAACAAATTAGTCCTGACTTATTAAACCAGAAGGTTTCTATAGTTTCTCAATACATAAATGCAAACAAGTTTATGAACAACATCTATCTGATAATAATGATCATAGATGTACTAGGCTAGGGTTGTTTTTGAAAATGTTATTTGAAATTTTAAATTTGTTCAAATAATTTTTATTTTGAAATTATATTCATTATAAAGGCGAAAAGGTTGAAATACGATACAATATATTGTAAATATTCGCTAATATATATATATTTATTCATTATTTCGGGCTTGTATTTATTTGGTCAATATTTTAATTCAATGATCAGTATTTTAATTAATATGGTTAGTATTTTAAATAAAATGTTAGTATTAGTATTTTTAGAAATTAATTAATTAAAATTTTTATAATAATTATTTGGATTTCTTATTTTATCTTAAATGATTACTGACAACAAAATTAACTAAGCATTAATATACACATACATACTAACCAAACGAAATGTTACTACAACTTTATTATTTATACTTACCAAAATATTATTATATACTGACCATTTATTTTAAAAAATAGTGACCATTTAATGATAAAAATACTGACTAAAAAATTAGTTGTCATTATTTTGACTCTAACTCACTTGCAACGAATTAAATTTACGCCTAGCTCTGTATTCTTTTTTGTTGTAAATAAATTTAAAAAAATAATTAAAACAATGAAAACTAAATTTTATTAACAACAAAATAAAATATTCTGAAATGTATTAGTTGTACAACACAAATCGCATCCAAAAATATTGTCGTACCTTGCATGAAAAATCTTAAATCGAAAATACATGCAAAGCTTATGCAACATTTACTAACTTAAAAGTTTTATAAATTTAAAATGTCTTTCCGTTATTAATAACTAGGATTATTTTATCAAATTGTCTTTTGTATTTTGACCCTTAATTAAAATTTGTCTTTTGCGCGTGTAATAATTCTAATCTTTTCTGTAAAATAAAATTTTTAAAAATATACAAGTTAAGTGAAATTTAAAAATTTTTCAACTCACAGTTTTAGTATAAGCCCCTATTGTATAACGTGAGTTTATCTTATCAAGAACTCATCTGTTAAACTATCTCTAACCGAATTAAAATAAATTAAAATCCATGAAAATTTAAATCAAAATCCATTTTCATCCAATTAGGGATAGTTTAACTGAAAAGTTTTTGATAAATTAATAAACTAAATATAGAAAGTAATAGTAAGTAGTAAGTAATTATTTTGCATTATTTCTTATATTATATTTCATATCCATTATTTCATATAATTGGGTATTTCAAATATAAATATTTAATAGAAAATTTTTTTATAATTTTTGAAAAATGTTATTTGGAAGTATAATGTAACAAAACTTGATTTTCATATACTTATATTTAAAAATAAAGCTTAAAATAGTCTTAAACATGCCCAGGAATGTCACTAAAATTTTTAGTAGCCCACTACAATTTAGTAGCCAACCAACAATTTTAGTATTTGGTTAAGAATACTACCTTTTTAACGCAACTATGCTTATGGTTTACACAGTTGGCTATTAACTAACTTGTTGGTAGCGTACTAAAAGTCAACTTTCTGACTATGCATAAAGCTGTAAACCTTGATTACTAATTGTTAGCAATTTACAAATCTTGATAAAGTTTTTAATTGTTGAGTTTTATTAAGTTCAAATTAAGTTCTATTTTATGTGGGATAGTTGTAGAACAATAATTAGAGTAATCAGTTTCATTGATAAATAATCTTGGAGAATCTAAAAAACTTTGTCCGAAGTTTGAGCTTTCATTGACGTTTAGTTTTTTTAAGTTAGATTTCAAACTAATTTAAAATTACATAAAATTTTTCTTATAAATTTGTCCTTTTGGTTTTATTCCAATAAGAATTATAATTTTTTTTATTTTACTTGTTTTAAGACATGTACCAGGTGTTGTTGATAATGTTGGGTCGAGGAGCCCCTTCTCTATCAGATATTAGCAATCATAAAAACTCTAACCTCTTAGCTAGTACCTCTGGTTGAGGTATATATTTCAATAAAAAGCATATTAAGCAAAAAACCGACCTATTTGAATTCCCTTGGAGGGGACTTTTATTATATGAGAACCATGGGATATCCTGATTAAATTTAAAATTTTTTTTAAATTATATTTCTTTTACACAATACAGCATTATTGCGTTGTGGGGGAACAATAATTAATGATCGATATACATATTTTAGCGGCTGCTAATTGTATTACCGATCTATTTACTATTCGGTAATTTAGAAAATATTAAAGAAAATTGTTAAAATTGTTAGTAAAAGAAATTGTTGAAAAATATATTTAGTAATAAATACAAGAATAATTCATTCATTAGGGGTGCAGTATTACTTTGATTTAATCAATATTGTGTTACGTGGAACGGGCATAGAAAATAAATACTTTGTAAAGATATTTTCTTTATCAAGACCATTATTTCTGTCAAGGTTAATACAGTTTGATATGATGCTGGAAATTCGTACGTCGCAATATTCGATTATAACTTTTACTATCAAAACGAAACCAGCTTTTATTGTTATGCATAAGTTAGTAGCATCTTGCCAAGAGACAACTTTTAATAAATCATTAGGTAGTATAATAATTGTGCAAATCGACACGACAATAAAATGAGCAACCCATCAAAAAGAAGCTACAGAAAGTTAATGATAATAAGTTACGAATTGAGTCTAATTATTGTTTTAATGATTATACAAGTGTCTAATTCAGTTCAAATTAGCAGCAATGAAGGTAAGCTGAAACTGAATTTAAAATTCGTTTAAAAGTTTACTTATAATTAAATAGCTGGTACCTGATACAAATTTTACAAAACATTTTTTAGAAATTTAAAATATACTAACTATAGAAATTATTTATATTAATAAACTAACTAGATTACTTTACTTGGGTTGTACTATAATAAAATATTTGCATTTAATGTTTTAAATATTATATTATTCGCGTTCTTTGGTTTTTTCTATAAACTGTTAATTCTAAGAAAATAAATTCCGAACATTTTCATTGAAGGACATCCACATCATCAATTAGAACCTTGAAGATATAAAATTAAATTTATTATAAATTGAATTATTAAACTAAAATTAACAGATTTATTCTTAATTAGGGTTCCGAAAAGGATTATCGCAACTCTCCATTCCTTAAAGTTAATCCTACAGACCAATTTACTTTACAAATTTTCTTGAATATATAGTTCAATTTTTGGGTTTCAAAAGACTCTGTAGAGAACTCATTATACAGGGTAGCGCAAAGCGAACTTAATGGTTTGAATGCTGAAAATTTTTTTTATGTCTGGGTTAATTTTTATTTTTAAAGACAGTATGTAAATGGGGAAAACTTTGGTTTAAACATAAAAAATGATATCTTGCAAGTGGTGGCCATTTTCTGTTTCGCAGATTCGTGCTCTTTCCAATACATTTGTCAGAACTTTCCGTAAACTTTCAGGTGTTATGGCTCGAATTTCAATGCGAATGTTGTTTTTTATGTCCCCGATACCCATGGTCATACGCATACCGATAAATTTTATGAAGAATTATGGAAAATGTATTGGAAAAATGGCCACCACCTGCGAAATATTTACTTTTAATGTTTAAAAAATTATTAAAAAAATTAAAAAATATAAATAATCAATTATTCTTAATATAAATAAGTTTTTAAGCATTCAAATCATAACATTTGTTTTGGGCGACCCTGTACATACCTCAAATCTTGCTAGTTAGGATTTTTATTATACCTACTTATTCATTAAGTTTTTAAATAATTTTAGATTTAGAATATTTTGACAATATTACAGAAACTGATGATTATATAATATCACAAGTTTTAAAAAAGACACAGCCGTCAGATTAGCAATAATGGGTGAGTACTGAAGTCAGTCGTACAATAATTATTATAGTTAAAGTATTGTCATGGTTCAGATCTCAGAATTATGAATATTTATTTTGATTAGCATACCTTAATGTCATTAAAACTACTAAAACAAAACATAACAATACTTATCTTAATAAAAATTGTCAGAACAACTTTGTTGAATGAAAGACAACAATCTTATTTGCCTGCAATTAAAAGTTTCATTTTTCTAGCGCAAACTGCGAGAAGCCATTTAACCCGGCCTATACCATATATCGAATTTTGGGAGAATCCGAAGCAAGCTACAAACCTGGGGACTTTGCCAATCAATTTAGCATATTAGCAATACGTTGTTCTAAAGGATATGCTCTAAGTCCATTTGCAGCAAAGCGACCAATTTGTGAAAATGGAAAATGGACCGAACCGCCAACAGCTTGTCTCCGTAAGTAAATTTATAGAAAATTGTGTTGAGTACTATTTTTTGAAGCAAGCGGAAAAGTAAGTACATCACCTTGAGCGAGACTAAGTTTTTTTTTTAAATCCCATAGCACAACAAGCATGGTATACTACAGTAAACAGTAAACCTGCTGAAAATGCTAACTCTTTTAACATTTATTTTTATCAACTTCTAGCATAATAATGTTACAGGTTTGAATTGAAATTTTCTAGCATTGCTAAAGTTCAGATCAATATTTTAGGTACTTGTTCATCGTTAATTTCAACGGAAACCACGAGAGTTAAATGTAGATATAATAACATACCATTAGAAAATTGCATCAACCCAGTAAGAGGAACCACAGCGGTATTATCGTGCAATCCATTGTACGAAGAACCTAATATACAAAGAAATCCAGTACGTGTGTGTAGAGAAAGTAGGTGGGATCCAACTATTTCGGAATGTTATCCAAGTAAGTACAGAGTTATATAAAATACCTATGTGTTTAATTAAATTTAGTGAAAAAAACTCTCTGCGGGTTCCATGTAATGTTATGATTAGCCGAAATACTTAGCTTTGATTCAGCAATCCTCGTAAACAAACCAAATAGTATTTGGGTATCAACTGTCACTGAACAACTGATTTAATTATTTTACTTTATGCTTAGTTTGTGGTGTAAAACATCCTAAAGCAGTCGCTAACATAGTTAATGGAAAAGATGTCGAAGTTGGAAACTACCCTTGGCAAGTAGGGATTTACAATAGTACAACCAAGAGACTTCTATGTGGTGGTTCTATTATTAACCCAAACATAATTTTAACTGGTATTAACTGCAAGCAAACATTAAATACAGTATATAGAATATTTATAATTTCAGCTGCACATTGCATAACGGATTATAATGGCAATGTTAAACCACCTAGTACATATTCGGTTGCCGCTGGAAAATATTACAGTAAATATGACGAAGTCAGAGATGAGGGAGCACAATACTCAAATGTAAGATTTTATAAATTTTGTTACAGTCGCAATTTATAAAAATTTATAGATATTACGAATACATGTGCCAGAACGTTATACCGGAATGATAAATATGTTTGCACTTGACATTGCAATTTTGATATTATCTGACCCTTTCACAATATCTCAAGCAGTTCAACCGGTATGTATAGAACTAAACGGAGAAACGCAATATGTACATTTATCACCAAATGATGAAGGAGTAGTAAGTTTTATAATTTAATATTTTACTGGGCCAATTTAAAAAATGTAATACATTTTAAGGTTACCGGTTGGGGATATACGCAAAACGGAAGAGTTGTATCCGATGTTTTAAAAGAACTGATAATACCATATATTTCTTTCACCCAATGCTTTAATGAAATACCAAGCAATTTCAGAAGATATTTCACGCACGATAAGATTTGTGGTGGTTATAAAAATAATGGTAAGTTGCTTACAATAATTTTTTTATTATTTAAATTTTAGGGTGACTATCATTTTAGCAACATCCATATGTCTTGGCGACAGTGGTGGAGCATTAGTTTTCAAGAACATCTTCAATGATCGATATTTCGTAAAGGGTATTGTAAGCACTTCTCCTGCAACAGAAGCATTAACATGCGACTCAAATCAGTACAGTCTGTTTACATATGTAGATAAACACATTGATTTTATACGAGATATTATAGCATTTAATCAACTGTAAGTTAATTTAACTGTTTTTATCTTACGAGATAGCCGTAATCGTATTGTTGTATTGTTTAATAGTACTGGAAATACTCTAGAATGCGTTAGCGATGATTGTGCAAATGAAGAAAATCGAAATATAGGCGAAAAAGAGTAAGACATTTTCAAATTTATATTAACATCCATGTTTAAAATTAAAAAATCATCATTGGTAGCACAAATTATATTTTGTTGTTATGTATTATACTGCATTTCATCATAAGAGAATTTCATGTGGACACTTTAAAAAATCAATTTCGGATACATATTTTTATCTACGCAAAGTTTCCACAAAATTTAAATTGCACAAAATAAAACCCATAAACTAAACAATTTTTACAAACGATATATAGCATCAATTATTTATAAAAACTATTAAACTTATATAAACTATTAAATTTATAAAATTATTAAAGACGGGAAGATTTCCAGAGTGTTGGAAGGATACAATTGTGGTGCCAGTTGAAAAGTTGAATGCACGGATAAATGTGAAAAATTCAGACCAATCAATATGTTACCAGGGTATGAAAGATTTTAGAAAAAGTGGTGCAACTGGAAAGATACTTTGAAAAAGGTGGACTGATAGTTGAGGAGCAGTTTGGTTTTCGCAGAGGGCATTCATGTGAAACAGCATCAAATTGGATGATAACAGAGTAGAAGTCTGAAATCGATAGAAAAAAAATTTGTTTTTGCAATATTCCTGGATTTAAAAAGAGCATTTGAGACCATAAACCGGGGAGGAATTGTAGTCAAAAAATTGGGAAACTACGGTATCAGCGTAAAAGGCGACATGGCGTATCATCAAGTGAGCTGGGTTGTGATGACGGCATTCTACAGGATAGTGTTTAGGGAGTATTGATTTTTGTTTTGTATGCAAATGACAGGCAAACTACCTTGAGATATTGTAAATTCAAACTTTTTGCTGATGATACAGTGACATAATTTACTGGGGAAAATGCAACCGAATGTGAGAAATTGATGCGCGGGGACTTGAAAACTTTGGAGGATTGGCTTCGTCGGATGAATCAATTAAAGATTAATGCAAGGAAAACAAAATTTATGGTAATGAATTGCGATTTAGCAACGAATTTAATTATTGATGGTGAAATCATTGAACAGGTTGATGAAATTAAGTACTTGGGAGTCATTATTGATAAATTGTTAAATTTTAATAAACATGTAGATGGAATATGTTCCAACATTGCGAGGAGGTGGGATTCTTGTGTATAATCCTGAATAAAATACCTGAATGCGATAATGTTTATAATACGATTGTGATACCTCAATTTGATTATTGTGATACGATATTATTTATGTGCTGTGATGGTAGCATTCAAAGATTTACAAAAACTACAAAATAGAGCAATGCGAGTGATATTGGGGTGTAGTAGATATACTTCAAGCGTAGTTATTAAGTGTAAGACAAAGATTGAATTTTCAAGTTTTAGTTTTTATATTTAAGGTGAAAAACGACTTATTGCCGAAATATTTGTCCAGGCACTTAATTGCTTTAAAATCTACCTGCGAATCCTAGCAAAGACAAACATATCCATAGTATACAAATACTCTCCAATTAAAGACAGTAACGATAGGGATAAAGAAGATTTCTTTAATAAAATTGTGTTTCTCTGTGACACAATACCGAAGGAAGACGTATTGATTTTACTTGATGACTCTAATGCAAAAATATGTAAAGAGAAAAGCATAACACATACGATAAATAAGAAAACCAATAAGAACAAGGAAAGGCTATGCAATTTGGCGAATGTAAAAACACAGTAATCGCTAGCACAAGTTTTAAACACCGCAAACTACACAAAATTACTTGGAGGTGGTCGGGAGGAAATAGCGAAGACGATAATCAAATTGATCATGTCATGATAACAAATCGGCAAAAAGCAAGATAACAGAAGTACGAACGTACAGAGGCGTTAATGCCGACTTGGACACTTCCTGGTGGTCGCAAAGATAAATAATAAATCAACAAAGTACAGTTCAATCAAACAAAAGAAAAACAAATTTGATATAGAAGAACTAAATAATACAAAATTAAGAAAACCTAAGAAGACCTGGAAAGAGCCGAATCGGACCTTACTCAAAATGTCGAATGCACAAACATCGATCAAAAGTTGGAAAATATAGTATTTGGTATCTCCACTGGCAGGCGCAGTAAAGGTAATCGGATATTAAAAGCAAAAACAATCTAAAGAATGGTACGATGAAGATTGCAAGCTAAGAACCAAGTAAAAACAAGAAAATAGATTGAAATCGTTAAAAACTGGCCCTGGACATGCATAAAGAAAAAATATTTAGACAAAAGAAAAATACCTGGTATTCAGAAAAGATGGTCGCGATAAAAAAAAGTAGCAAATTTAACAGCACGAAAACGTTCTATTGGTTGTTGAAAACACAAAAAGCAAGGCATAAAGTAAAACTAAGGGGTGTAACAATCGAGGAAGGCACAATAGAACAAAACCCAGAAAAGGTGAAGCAAGTATCGAGAAAGTATTTTAAACAATTTCTAAATACGCAACAAGAAAACCAGGAACTGGAGCCACCCACAAACAAAGATATAGCAACACTGATACAGAAAATGAAAAATTGTAAAGCTCCAGAAAGGAATGAAATAAGCTTGGAACTAATAAAGTACGGAGATAGAGAGGTATACAACGAACTGAGTCATCACAAGTGTGGAACGAAAAGAGAAGAGCGTAATAATCCCGCTGAAAAAGAAAAGCTCCGACGTCATCTGCAAAAACTATTGAGGTATAACGCTTCTAAACTAAGCTTATAAGATACTCTCCTACGTTAATCCTCAGCAGACTGAAAAATAGTAAGACCGTCGAATATTCGATGATAAAGCCCTTGGGATTACTTGGCAGCATCCACCATGTTGCGTTAAGAATTTTAAAGTACTTGTAAAATGGAAATTTCTTTTGCACATCGTAACACTTTAAACTATTAATTTGATAACTGTGTTCCTGTTCATTTCATCATTCCATATAATCCTGATTTTACTTTAATATATTTTATAATAATACATATAGGGTGGATCATATGCGACAGTATTATAGTTCTCTATTATAATATGCAATTTTAGTTACAATGTTATGTTTAATTTTAAATTTTGCTTTTAAGACATGCAGGAGATGTTAGCGATAATGTCGGGTCGAGCAGTCCTCCTCTACCAGATATAAGCAATCATAAAAACCTTAACCTCTTAGCTAATACCTCTGATTGTGGTATATTTTCCATTAAAAAGCGAATTGTTAATGGAGAAAACACCGATCTCTTTGAATTTCCCTGGATGGCATTTATACCGAATGAGGAATACTGGATAAGTAAACAACCCTTGTTTAAATTATCCAATTTTTTAAATTATATTTATTTTAGACAATACAACAAGACTACGAAAATCTAACGCTTTCGACAAATTTCTTATTCCTAAATTTAAAATTATTTTAATAATTTTGCATTCAATAATTTTACAAAAATTATTTGAGTTTAAATTGAATATTTAGGATTTTTATCGTCGAACCTTGAGAAATTTTGATATTACCACCACATGCGGTGCGCTGGAGCCCGAGCGCAGGCGTAGTAGAGATAAGAACGTCGGGCGAGTCCAAGTAGAAAAGTCTAGCGCGGGTCTTCAAGTAGGAAAGACGTGTTTTGAAAAATTGTGAAGACAATTTTTTAACAGTCGCTAGATGAGAGTGTCACAACCTACGGTAGTGGGTAAATAATCGTTGGACGCATTTTGGTTTCCGATCGCGTGGGCGGATCATTTCCATATGGAAAGTGGAAACGAATTCTATGGTGAAAATTTTGATCTGGTTTAACGCGCCATATTTGACAGCTGATTGTCTCGTCGTGCGCAAATCGCTGCGAAACCCTGTTCGTGTTTGCGCAGCATGTTTACGATCTACGTCACAGTAATAGTAAATTATTTACACCAAGTTTTCCTGTTACGATCGCGGTAGTAAATTTTATTTGGATTTTACCACGACGGCTATTGATGGGTGTTTGCCATCAGTACACTCGATCTTTCCTTTGTTTTCACCGAGGTTCCAAGGAAGAACATTCAAGTGCACCTTCGTCTGGAGGAGATCGTCTGGCAGCTGGTACCATCTCGATTGGAAGTGCTCTTCAAGTGTCTTGCGTAGTGTGTAGTGCATCAATTTGTGCGGGGTTCAGATCCATAAGGATTAGTAAGCAGTTTTCAAGGGTCCAACCTGTCGAAGTCAACTACTGTAAACTTACGTTTGTGCAAACGGGTAAGTCATTTTTAATCACCTTTGTTAACTGCATTGCCTCCGCTTCAGTTGTTTTGAGGATCCGAAAGAATCGGATCGATAGTACTAAGTACGCACTGCGTGATACTGTCGATTTCCAATCCTGCCAATTTGCAAGGGTTGGTGTTGTAAAATTATTTGATCTCAACGATCAACTGTTGATTTTTGTTATTAAAACTTTAATTGATTGTTCGACTGGGTTTTATTTTGGAGAATCCCCAGAACCTAAGACTCTGGCTACCGCTGGAATAACAGTTAGTTTTAACATCGAGGCTTTTCACAAAAATAAATTTGTGAAAGAAAGGTTCTTGGCCCTTCCGGCAATTAATCTTTTCTTCACTGGCGCCCTTATACGTGTGGGCCGATTTGATAGGGTAATATCTCTAGAAAAAAATACCAGTAGCGTTGAACAACATAAAGGAAATCCAAAAATTTTGTTTTGGATGTGTTTTTGTTTACTAACCCTTGCAATTGGTTCCGGGGTTATTAGTTGCTTGTTTTCTGCGACGAAGGTGTGCATTTTTTTGTCAAAAACAACAATTTTAAAAAGATCGAGTGAACAAGTGACCACTCAAATACGGGTGTTTCAAATTGTTCGATTTATATTTTACAGTGTATTAGTTTTTGCACTGCAGTTTAATATTACATTCGTAACAATCACTTGGTGTATTACTGTGACGGCTTTTAAATCAAATCACCATAACGTAAGAATAAATTGCAAAATTTATTTTTATTTAAGACGAAATATTTTCGTTGAATTAAATCGGGGTTTAATCGTTATCAACTTTACTGCAGCTGTTTATTTGATTGCGGTATAGTTTGTTTACATTTACAACGTTTATCTTTATCGCAATAAAAGTTAAATTTTATTTTTGGGACACCTGCGTTTGTTTATTTACATTTTAGCAGGTTGATTTAAACAGGGCCGGCTTTAAAATTTTATACTTAAATTTTATTTTTATAAGTCGATTTTTACATTTTAATTTTTAAAAATTCTTTTGAATATGGGGGACTATGTCGATGCGTTGTTAAGAGGGGAGATCGACGTTGACCTCCTGATGAGGGACGTTGATTTATCGCGTGAGCCTGCTCACCTTTCTTCTCGAAAGAAATTATTACGAAACCTGATGCGTCGCGAGCGGTACGATTCGAAGCTGCGAGTGTATAAATACACCCCCGTAAATGTACCTGCCGAACTTGATTTGTGCAGGAAAGCAATTTTAGAGTTAGGAAGTCAGGTAGAACAGTTGGAACATACTTATGATCCAAAGTTTCTGCGGTGGTCTCCCACCGACTTTCACACTACAGTAATCGGGTTAACGCTGTTCTAGGCGCAGGATTTTTAGAGGGTAAGGACACTTTGATGTCCCAAATAATTTCTCTTAGCGATCGAGTCGAAAAGCTGATTAGCTCGGCTGAGGAAGCGGGCGAAGCTGCTGCGAATCAACCGCTGGAAGCGGCTGACGAATTCGACGAAATTGGGACTCCCCTCAGGAAGTCATCGGTTTTCCCAACAGCTGATAGATCTCCCGATCTTTCGACTTTATTATCATCTCTGATCGTCAGTAACGATCGCAATCGTGACTATATTCCCATAACGAAGTGGAATATAACATTTGAAGGCAAAAGGATTTTAATTCTGTTTTGATTTTGTCGAGCGTACAAACGAATTATCCTTATCTCGAGGGGTTTCGGAGGATCAAATGTTTCGGCGAGCTATAGAATTTTTCCGTGGTGAAGCTTTGATTTGGTATCGTGGGTTAGGACCACAAATTACTAATTGGCGGCAACTGATTGAAGCCCTAAAGCTTCGGTTTTTACCACTAGATTTTAATAGTGAGTATTTAGATCAGGTGCGTGCTCACAGGCAGTCATCCGGGGAGTCAGTTTGTAGCTACATAGAAGACATGTTAGCACGTTTCTCGCGTAGTGATCCTCGTCCCCCTGAGGCCGAACAACTCAGGGTGATTCGTAAAAATATGTTACCAAATGTTTCACTCGTTATGGGGTGTGGGAAATTCGATAACAAAGAAAGATTTATCGCTGAAGCGCAATCGGCGGAACGTATCGTTGAATGGACTGCGCTCGGTGCCGCAGCCAGCGTTGCTTCAGCGGCTATGCCTAGTTCTGCTTCCGCAGTCGTACTACCAGTAAGCGACCCTCCTCCAGTTAAACCACCTGTTAGTCAACCTAAGAAACCCGAGTTTTCTTCCAACCGAAAGCGTTCTTATGTTGGAATTGTGACTCGACTGATCACGATTTTCAGTTTTGCCTTAAACCCATGCGCATTTTTTGCTTCTTATGCGGTAAGAAGGGTGTCAAAACACCAGAATGTCCCAAGAATCATTCAAAAAACGTGCCCCGGCGTGGCGGCGCTCCGGCTCGTCGCTACTAAAAGCCATTAAAGCCGATGCATTGGGGTGGAAGGATTGGTTGGGTAAAATTAACGCATTTTGCGGATCAGCCACCACTACTTCTATCCTCTTTACTCATCCCAAGTCGGACGAACGTCCATATGTCAAATTGAACATCAAGGGGGTGCAACTTACAGCCTTATTAGATTCCGGAGCTAATGTATCCATACTGGGTACAGAAGGACACTACCTCATTAATCAGTTAGATCTTCAGTATGTGAGGGGTACTAGTTTATCCTTGCGGTCTGCAGACGGTACGTCCCAAGATATAATCGGAAGTGCGGTATTGCCTATCACGATTAGCGGGGTCGACCGATCTTTAAATGTTTTAGTTTGCCGCAGCATCCATACATGCCTAACATTAGGGGTAGATTTCTGTAAGCTTTTGGAATTCGGGCTGATTTTAGCGGCGACCAATTTTTTATTAAGGAAGTTAATTCCTTGGACGCCGTTAGGGAGGTCAGTGACCTCAGTATAGAACAACAAGTTGCGCTTTCCGCTATTAAGGATAAATTTAAGATTTTGGCTATCAAAGGTTTGACTCGCACGAATAAAGTAACGCATCATATTGATACGGGCGACGCCGCCCCCATTAAACAACGTTACTATCCGCTGTCTCCAGCAATGCTTAAAATAGCTCACGCAGAGCTTGATAAAATGTTGGAGATGGATTTGGTGCGCGAGTCGAACTCTCCTTGGTCATCCCCATGTTATTAGTCAAGAAGGGGGACGGGACGCATCGCCTTTGTTTTGATGGTCGGAAACTCAAATTCTGTGACCAAGAAGGATGCGTACCCCTACCTCGTCTTGAGGACATCCTAACTCGGCTACGAAATGCTCGCTACATCAGCACTATAGACCTCAAGAAGGCCTTTTGGCAAATTACTTCTTTCGGACTCGTCTTGCGAAAAGACGGCCTTTACGGTCCCTGGCCGTGGGTTGTTCGAGTATAAAGTCATGCCTTTTGGGATATCAAACGCCCCATCTACGCTCGTTCGTCTTTTGGATCGCCTTTTTGGCCCCCTATTGGGTGAAAACATATTCATATACGTTGACGACATAGTGGTGATTAGTGGCACGTTTGACGACCATATTCGACTACTCGAACAAGTTTTTGCGTTTACAGGATGCCAACCTAACAGTCAATTTCGAAAATGTAAATTTTGCTGTCCCAGTTTGACGTTTTTGGGACATGTTGTCGATAAATCGGGATTGCACACAGACCCTGTCAAAGTTGAGGCGATTACGAAATTTGAAAAACCCAATACGGTAACGGCGGTGAGGCGTTTTATCGGTATGGTTAGTTGGTACCGACGTTTTATACCTGATTTTTCCACCCTTTCGGCTCCAATTACGGAGTTGATAAAAGGTAGAGTCAAACGCCAGTCCATCGCTTGGACTCCGGAGGCCGAGTCGTCGTTTACTCGTTTGAAGGAACTTTTGGTGTCAGCACCAATTTTAGCTTGTCCCAACTTTGACGAAAAATTCTACATACAGTGTGATGCATCAAACTATGGGTTAGGTTGTGTCTTGACGCAAGGCGAGGGTGATAGCGAGCACGTAATAGCCTATGCATCCAGGACAATGAATAAAGCAGAGAGGAACTATTCAGTCACTGAGAGGAGTGTTTAGCCGTAATTTTTGGCATCGAGCGTTTTAGGCCTTATGTTGAGGGGACCGAGTTTACGGTCATAACGGACCATTATTCGTTACTTTGGTTAATGGGCATGAAAGACCCACGGGCCGACTGGCTCGTTGGAGTGTTCGGCTTGCCCAGCACTCTTTAAAATTCAACACCGGAAGGGTAACCTTCATGTCGTGCCTGACGCGTTATCCCGTGCTCCTTTGGAGGTGTCGTCCCTCGAACTAGTCGAAGGCGATTTCGATACTTGGTACCGGCGTACACTGGCCAAGGTACAAAGTTCGCCGAACAAGTTTCCTGATTGGCGTGTAGAAGCAGGCTTGTTGTACAAGCTTGTTACAAATCATCATGGTATCACTTCCAATCTCGTCGAATGGAAGCAAGTAATTCCGAAATCACGTCGAAATGACATTCTTAATCGATGCCATGATGATCCCACGTCCGCGCATCTGGGAATTTTAAAAACCTACAACAAGGCCTGCGAACTGTATTACTGGCCAAAAAAGCGGTCAGATATCGCTAGATACGTGCGTCGGTGCGCAGTTTGCTTATCATCGAAAGCTTGCCAGGGGGGGCGATACGGTCTAATGGGAAAAGCGAAGAAGGTACGGTTTCCTTTTCAATGCCTCTCAGTTGACTTGATGGGTCCGTTTCCACGCTCCAAACAGGGTAATACCATGCTGCTTGTAGTCTGTGACTGGTTCTCGAAATTTGTGCTGGTTCAGCCTATGCGAAAGGCTACCTCTAAGAAAATTTGTGAGTTTTTAGAAAACCAAGTCTTTCTTATTTTTGGGGTTCCCCAAATTTGTATGGTGGATAATGGTCCACAATTTGCTAGCAAAGAATTTCGAGGACTCATGACCAGCTACAATGTTCAGCACCTGTGGTATAACGCGGCCTACCATCCGCAGGTAAATTTTGTTGAGCGTGTGAACCGTGTCTTAGGGACCGCCATGCGGTCATATGTCCTGGATGACCATAGAACATGGGATGATCAAATCCACAAGATAGCGCACGCAATTCGTTCGGCCACTCATGACGTGACGGGTTTTACTCCATCCTTCCTGAATCTTGGGCGTACTGTACCCGCGAGGGGAGACTATTACGGTCGTGTTTCAGATTTAGGGGAGGAGGACTTAGCTCTTGATAGTCGCGAGAAGGTCGCGGGTGAAATGAACCGGTTGAACGAACTTTTTAAGGATGTTAGTAAGCGTTTGGAAGATGCGTATAGGAAGGGTGCGTCACATTATAATTTGCGAAAACGCTCCATTAAATTTAAAGTGGGCGATACAGTGTGGCGCAGAAATTTTAGTTTGTCCTGCGCAGCCAAACATTTCAATAGCAAGCTAGCACCAAAGTACATTAAGTGCAAGGTTCGTGAGGTGACCGGTCCATTAACATACCGCTTGACCAATGAGAAAGGCAAGGACGTCGGCGTATATCACGTCAAAGATCTGAAGTTGCATCCTAAAGACGACGCTGACATACGACGGAGTGGATGAGTATTGCATACATAACTAGGGCGGTTGGATGGGTTATGTTGTCACTTTTTGATCTATTTACATCTCAGATCAAACATCCTCAATAATCAAATTCCATCTTAGATTTTTGATCCAACAACATCTTGGACAAATATGTAGTACATCTGTGGGTTCGTTTTATGTTGGAACGTATATTTCCGTGGAGTCATATAAGTCCCCGACTCGTTTTTTTTGCTTCCTGTCTTGGGGATTGTGGGGGCGGGCGGACTCGCTGCCGCACTTGGGATTTTTTGATTTTATTTCTTTCATTCATAGTGCGTTTTGGGGTTGCATCTTAGCGAGGCCAACTAGACCTGGTGTCCCTGCTTAGGTTAGGCTCCGTAAATACCGGTCTGCGGTAGGGTTGGTTGGTTCGAGCGGGTTGTAAATCACCAGCGTGCTACCCTTGCTGGGGTAGTGGGGGTCGTTCGCCGTACAGTCTCCGAGACAGATGTTTAACGTCACTAGCCCTGGCCGTGAACGCAATTTTGAGGACGGATTGCGGGAGTCTGTTAGGTTCTCCATGACAGATGGTCATGCCCGGGGTCACCTTTCTTCCCATCCTCAAATCGAGTTTAGTGCTCATCGCTTTGGCGGAATGGTGGTGAGTTGTATTGGCTAGCATTCCACGGCGCGTTATTTCCATCCATACGCGAGGATTGGGCCATTGACTCATCATTATTTTTGCTGGACTGGTGGCCATTGCATAAGGTATCCTACCCATATCCAATTTAATCCATTGTCCTACAACCTTTTCCTACCAACATTCCTTTCACATTTTTTTCACATTGGGTTCCTTAATTTTAAATTCTCCGTGGGTGGTATAAGGGGTTTTTATTTTTCTTCCTGGGTTTTCATTTATTCTCAACTGGGGATGATAACATCTTGGGTCCCTAGTTGCACCAACTTTTACTTTGGACTTTGTGATAATTAAGACTGTAGTGGGTTATACTGATCATATTTTGATCGGATTTTTGTTATGAATCATTCTGCTAGACTCGAATGATTTTTTAGTCTCCATGTCCCAAGGACGCTGATTGCCTTGGTCCGAGACGTGTTTTGCTGCTGGGCAAATTTAGGATTTGCTTTCGAGCCGCGGTGATGGGTCCTATGTGATCCATCACAAATTTAAAATCCTCCTTTATGTTGGTTTATTAACCACGGAGTTGATTTATTTTGTAAATTTTTTGGTACAGGTCCAATGTGGTGCTGTACCTAGTTTTGATTCACCGCTGCACATTAGTTGCGCGGTTTGTAAATATTTTGCTATTCGAAGCGCTACGCGCTCAGCAAATTTTGAGATTCTCGCTTATGCGGATAAAAGAGTAATGCTTCATTACTTAGTTTAGAATACTCACAGATTTTTATTTTTTCAAAATTTTTGTACATTATCTCGATTGAGATTTTTATTTTTCTAGTACGCTCCTTATATTTTTTTAAGGTAGAATTATTTTGGTTTTAACTGCAGTCTTGATTCCACGAAGCTCCACCACTAAGTATCCATAGTAACCATTTAGATTAGTTCCTTGACTTAGCTCGTTGCTACGCGGCCTGTGCACCGCAGTTAAACCTGTGAGGGGAGGGTAGTGTTACGAAAATCTAACGCTTTCGACAAATTTCTTATTCCTAAATTTAAAATTATTTTTAATAATTTTGCATTCAATAATTTTACAAAATTATTTGAGTTTAAATTGAATATTTAGGATTTTTATCGTCGAACCTTGAGAAATTTTTGATATTACCACCACATGCGGTGCGCTGGAGCCCGAGCGCAGGCGTAGTAGAGATAAGAACGTCGGGCGAGTCCAAGTAGAAAAGTCTAGCGCGGGTCTTCAAGTAGGAAAGACGTGTTTTGAAAAATTGTGAAGACAATTTTTTAACAGTCGCTAGATGAGAGTGTCACAACCTACGGTAGTGGGTAAATAATCGTTGGACGCATTTTGGTTTCCGATCGCGTGGGCGGATCATTTCCATATGGAAAGTGGAAACGAATTCTATGGTGAAAATTTTGATCTGGTTTAACGCGCCATATTTGACAGCTGATTGTCTCGTCGTGCGCAAATCGCTGCGAAACCCTGTTCGTGTTTGCGCAGCACATGTTTACGATCTACGTCACAGTAATAGTAAATTATTTACACCAAGTTTTCCTGTTACGATCGCGGTAGTAAATTTTATTTGGATTTTACCACGACGGCTATTGATGGGTGTTTGCCATCAGTACACTCGATCTTTCCTTTGTTTTCACCGAGGTTCCAAGGAAGAACATTCAAGTGCACCTTCGTCTGGAGGAGATCGTCTGGCAGCTGGTACCATCTCGATTGGAAGTGCTCTTCAAGTGTCTTGCGTAGTGTGTAGTGCATCAATTTGTGCGGGGTTCAGATCCATAAGGATTAGTAAGCAGTTTTCAAGGGTCCAACCTGTCGAAGTCAACTACTGTAAACTTACGTTTGTGCAAACGGGTAAGTCATTTTTAATCACCTTTGTTAACTGCATTGCCTCCGCTTCAGTTGTTTTGAGGATCCGAAAGAATCGGATCGATAGTACTAAGTACGCACTGCGTGATACTGTCGATTTCAATCCTGCCAATTTGCAAGGGTTGGTGTTGTAAATTATTTGATCTCAACGATCAACTGTTGATTTTGTTATTAAAACTTTAATTGATTGTTCGACTGGGTTTTATTTTGGAGAATCCCCAGAACCTAAGACTCTGGCTACCGCTGGAATAACAGTTAGTTTTAACATCGAGGCTTTTCACAAAATAAATTTGTGAAAGAAAGGTTCTTGGCCCTTCCGGCAATTAATCTTTACTTCATATTGTGTAGGAACAATAATTAATGATCGATATATTTTAACGGCCTCTAGTTGTATTAGTTACCCGACATTTCGGTAAGTTCATGCAATAACGTACAATTTATGAAAATCTCCAAAAAATGAAAATTTGTATTCTTAAAAAGATATTATCATTTAACACATTTAATTATTTTTGGGCCCTCTATGTAATTTAAAATTAACAAAGGTTTTTATTAAGGCCTTCGAAAGTTCGGGTTGGTGAACACAATCTTTTCTCAAACCCAGATTGTGAAACTGAAGACTTAAATACATCTGTATGTGCTGATCCAGTCCAAGATATTGAAATAGAAGCTATTATTTTACATCAAAATTTCAGTTCAGGTGTCAAAAATCATGATATTGCATTATTACGTTTGCGTACACCAATACAATTTAAACGTAAGAAAAATTAACTAATTATTTTTAAAACTAAAATTTTGTTGTTTAAATTTTAGGGAGTGTTTGGCCTATATGCCTTCCTATAATTAACGAATTTAAAATTGGAAATTTTACAGACACAAAATTAATAGTAACAGGCTGGGGTTCTCTTGCTGGTTTTAGTGGTAAATCATTTTTTAAATGATTAAGTTATTATAAGTTAATATTAAAATTCTAGAATCAAGAACTCGTACCTTGTTGAAAGTAGAAGTTTCGTTGTATCCGAAAAGAAATGCAAACCATTTTATAAACGATATGAACAAATGCTTACTATTGATCATACATGTTTATGCGCTGGTAGTCAAGGACACGCTTGTCAAGGTGATATCGGTGGACCTCTCCAAGGTGCAAAATTGGTTAATAATGATCTTCAATATGTCCAATTTGGAATTACTTCGTTTGGTATAGGCTGTGGAGGTCCTTCTCCGGATGTATATACAAGGATAGATTATTACATGGATTGGATTCTTGATCACATGAAAATATAATGTTTTGTTGATTTGTTGAAAATAAAAATATATGATTCAAATTTTTTTAAATTAGAAGGTTAAATCAACAATAAAACGAAACATTATTTGTAAGCTTTCAGCAATGGTTACTGCTGTCATCAGACGTTTATATTTAAAATAAATATAATATAGGTAAAATTCATTGCAAAAATAATGGTGATTTCTATTTCGCTATATATTTTAAAACATTCATCGAAACAGCACATTGTTTATTGTTTATAACGACGTAATAAAGGTATATACCAAAATTCAGCAACATGGTAATTTTTCCGATGCGAAACCATTTTTCGTCTAATTTGACTGGTCTAATTTATACTATTTCGAATTTAAAACTCACTTCAAATTTAAAAATCTACCCCTCCCACCTCCCAATAAACGTTTGTAAATTACTCAAAACAAAAGTAAATGAAGCCCAATTAGTTTTTGGTTTAAAACGGTTTGCCTTTGCTTATTTTGGTGTTATGATGACCGTATACTTCTTTAGTAATATATTTTTGAAAGAAGCATGTACAACTCGCTATAAATTTAGAAATCAGAATTCCGTTAATTGGGTGATCAATGCAGCCAGAAATTACTTTTAAAGAGTGTTTATTTTTAAGTTAATCTCATAATCAAATTTAATCAGACGATAAAATTTAATGGAAGAATTTAAACAAAAATGGTATTCGTAGATCTCGAAAAGGCCTACGATTCTGTTTCAATTAAAAAACCTTTTGTAAGTATGACGAAAGTTGGTATTAATGATTTTTATATCCGATCCATCCGGAACTTCTACCGGAATGCAAAGGCCTTGGTTAAATGGGGAAACAATACATCGGAGGAGTTTATAATTACTAAAGGCCTAAAGTAGGGTTGCTGTCTGTCTCCCACCTTGTTTAAAATTTACATCCAAGAAGCACTAGATGCATGGTGGTGACGAAAACGGGGTATGGGAATAGAAATGGGAGTGACAAATTTGACAACTCTTATTTGCTGACGATCAGGTCATCATTGCAAATGATGAAGAGAACGCTGATTTTATGTATAGAAAATTGATAAAAGAGTACTAAAAGTGGGGGTTAACAATGAACACACGTACAGGATGTAACTTGAGTAATTAAATAAATAATTAAAAACCAATTATCTTTTAATATCAAATAGTGACATGGTGCCAGGGGTAAATTTAATTTAAATTGATGCTAAACATAACTTAAACAAGTTAGCGAAAAGGCAGTTTAACCAATTTAAGGTAACAAAAATACAAAACAAGTAAAATTAGTGGAAAAATTATTTAAATTAACGTGAACTACCAGTACCAATTGTGGATAATAGCATAAAAGCGCCAAAGCCATTGTTGTTGAATGGAAACAAGCTGGGCTAAATTTAAGCAACAGTTTGAGGTGTACATGAAAGCTGGCGGTTACGAAAAAGTGGAAGAAGACGTAAAAATAGCTATCTTCCTGAAGGTAACCGGCAAAAAGGCTTTAGATGTGTTCTACACTTTTAAATTAACAGAATCGCTAAGAAAATGTTACACAGATATAGTAGCTGCGTTTGAAAGCTACTGCATACATAGAAAAGGTATAATTTATTAAATTTACAAGTTTCATAGGATACTTCAAAAAGAACCCTATCTATAAAGAATTACAAAACTTTTTAATTAATAGTGCTCGATAATTTTTATTACAGTACTAAATAATTGAATTTTAATTAAAACATTACTTCTTAGAATAAAAACTTCATATTTATCAATAATACACGAAGGTCACATATTTTGTAAAACAACAATATTTCATTTTATCTACTGCAAAAACCTGTATTTTAACTTTTTTATAATCATAAAAAGATTATAAGAAAATTAATATCGTGGTAATAGACTCCCTACTCGAATAAAATAACTTTTGGCCAATCATAATAATTCCCTAATATTATATATAAATACACACTATGTACGTTCAGTTAACCAGCACATTATAGTCGGTAAATTATCGTGTTATTAAAGAAGAGTACAACAATGTTTTTAAAACTTTGTGAACTTATTGGTATTACTATTATTTTAATCGTTAGTCCAATAGTGTCGAATTTGATTAACATTAGCAGTAATGCAGGTAAATATTAAACTATTTCAGACCACAACTAATAATTATTATAAAGAGAAACTAACAGTTGGATATAACCGTGTTTAAACCATGTTCAAAATTATTTATCATTTTATAGACTGACAATGAATGATAAAAATTTACAGGAACACGATTTTTATAAAGAAATGTTGCTGTTATTGTTAATTACTAAATTCTTAAATAATTTAATGCTCATTTGAAGGAGTATTTATTGTAATGATGCGTCTGCTGAATAGTTATCGCCCCACGTTGGTGAAGCCAAATTTGTAATGATGCGTTCCTCGGTAAATAATATTCGATAATTGCAAAATAAACCAACCTGAATTGCATGTAAAATTGCCAACGGTAGATGAAATGCCACCTGTGATGTACTTACTTTGCTGCTTCTTTAACTGCAATCTTGAAAATAAAACTTCGCTTCTGTTACTGTGAATAAACTGTTTTGAATTTTAAATAAACTCCCGCAAAAACTTGGCCTTTTGTATTGAAATCTGTATTAACTTTAATAAAATTTTTACAAAATGACTAAAGATGTCACCAAAGTAGCTTCTTTCTTTATTAATCTATTGTGTAGTGATGTGTTCGTGTTAGGAATTATACTAAGAAAACAAGTGGCCATTTAAAATTAAAAATTACTTAAAACTAATTAAACTAAAGCGTTGCAAAATCGTTCATGTTATACGTTTTTAAATATTAAAGAAATAACAAACCGGTGCACGATCAGCTGATTACCAGGTCATTGATTCCTCTTCAATACGCAGTGGTTCCAAACATGTAATCTTGTTGGAAATCGTCATCAACATTCTCACAGGTAAATACGAAATTTTTCTTTAATAACTTTTTCTCCGTTGCACTTTCTTTAAATCACTTTTTGTTACATAAAATATCTATAGCGTCACTAGTAGTTGCATGTTGTATGTCGACAAAATTATTTTATAATTTATTGTTCATTTTTGAAATTTTTCAGGAACGAAATTTTTACGTCCTAACTGGGCAAGTGAAAAAGTCGACTGATCGTATTTTTCGCATCGCGAAGCATATTAAATTGAAAATTTCTACTTTATAACTGGGTTTTTTCCCAAAAAAACTCGATTCCAATTGGCTGTAAATTCTTATCAAACGGATCTTTTGAAACTTTCACGAAAATTAAAGACTACTAAGCAGTTCCACACAAAATTGTTAGAAAAATTCCAAGTTCACTGGTCGTTCCACAATCATCTGTCAAAGTACGAATTCTTTCTTTTGCACCCATGTTTATTTTCACACACTTTCCTATCATAACCACTTGCGTAACACTTAGTTTTTAATTCCTCATCTTACAATACTAATCTCACTTAAATCCTTATCCTATTAACAAAATTATTACTAAAATTAACATTTTTTACATTTCTGCAGGTAACAGTTTCACATTTTTCAATGTAGAAGACTCAATTTTGCATCTACCATCCTCACTTGTATAGCAAATCGTTCTACAAATTAATCCTCAACTTTTGGTATGCCTTATGATGTAATTACAATTTTTATGTTATCTAAATCTCTTTTTAGATTTTCCGAAGGATGAAATTTTCTTTGCTCATTTTAGCTTTATTTGAAACTTTTGGATTTTGGATTCACTTACAATAGTGCCAAGAAATGCGGACGCTGCTATTGGATATGCAAAACAATTCCAACTTTTATCTGTGCTACCCGTAGGATAGATTTTAATTTTAGAATGCTAACTGCTCTGGCCAGCTTATGAAATGAAATTTTGTGTTCAAAATGGCTCCAATGGTATGCCATGAACCTTCTATAAATGCTACATGCCAAAATTAACAACCCGTTCCAACAAAAGTTCCATCCGAGGTTACACTTCATCTATCGAAGCTGCGGTTTTTAACCGGACGATGCAATTTACTTTATTAAGGTTATTTATCTTAGTTTTAAGTTGATAACATGACATTATATATTTTAAATAATATAATAAAAACATAAATATATAAACAAAATAATATGTTGCATCAGTTTTACATTAAAAATCCAACGTGTTTAGTTAAATTAATTCATATTTTATTTTAGGACATTCATTAGATGTTAGCGAAAATGTTAAGGTGTTGAGCGATCCTCCTGTACCAGATATTAGCAACCATAAAAATTTTAACCTCTTAGCTAGTACCTCTGATTGTGGTATATATTCCATTAAAAAACGTATATTTAATGGAAAAAAAACGGACCTTTTTGAATTTCCTTGGATGGCACTTTTGTCATATGAAGAACCCGGTAATTATTATCAAATCTTGATTAAATTCTACAATTTAAATTTATATAACCATATTTTAGACAATACGCCAAGCTTTAAATGTGCAGGAACAATAATTAATGATAGATATATTTTAACGGTCGCCCATTGTATTATTAATTCTCAGCGTAATCGGTAAGTTCGATAATACAATAATTGGTTTTTAACGAAAGAATATTATCTTCGAGTTAATTACTAAACCGGTCAGATTATTTTCAGGCTCCTGAAAGTTCGGGTTGGCGAACATAATCTTACCTCAGACCCAGATTGTGAAACTGAAGGCGAAAATACATCTGTATGTGCTGACCCAGTCCAAGATATCGAAATAGAGGATATTATTCCTCATGAAAATTTCAGTTCAACTCGCAAAAATGATAACATTGGATTATTACGTTTGCGTACACCAATACAATTTAAACGTAAGGTAAACTAATTTATCAAATTATATTGAACTAATAAGTATTATTTACATTATAGGTAGTGTCCGACCTATATGTTTACCCACAATTAATGAATTTCAAATTCAAAATTTTACCAACACACAGTTAATAGTAACGGGCTGGGGTGATACTTCGTTTGATGGTAAAACAATTTTTGTAATGTGATTATTTTAAGTTAATATTTAAACTTCATGAGCAGGGGGTCCAAGCAATGACTTGCTAAAAGGAAAAGTCTCAGTTGTATCGGAAAAAGAGTGTAAAGAAGTTTATAAAAGAAATCAACGGATTAATATTGATCATAGATATTTATGTGCTGGTGGTCCAGAAGGAGACGCTTGTCGAGGTGATTCCGGTGGACCTCTCCAAGGAGCAAAATTGATTAACGATGATCTTCAATATGTTCAATTTGGAATTACTTCATTTGGTATGGCCTGTGGTCTTGCTCCGGGTGTGTACACAAGAATAGATTATTATATGGATTGGATTCTTGATAATATAAAAATATAATGTTTTTGTATTTGAGACTTTATAATGCGATCATACGATCGTATGATTTACAATAACCTACCACATTGAAATTCAAAATCAGATATTATTATTTTATTAGATGCATTTTAATAAATCCCTGTAGTTTTATTTATTTAGCGTATGATTTTAGTAAAAATGCAACAGTAATAAAAGTACTACAAATCATCTTGCATACATAGTTTATACCAAAATTATTAATATAATGCTTTATGCTATACTGCTAGTTGTGTTATGTTACTTTAACCTGAAGTTATAACAAAGTTTACAATATATCAAAATACAAAATGGCGGCTTAAAAATGATTAAATTTAAGATAAAATTTAGGTAAGTTTCAATTTCAACATAATTCGAGATTAATTTCAACGTTTCAATAATAATATCTATTATTATTTTATAATATATTGTATATTGTAATAATTATAATAAAAATATGTATTTCCCTATGCACAATCACAACTCAAAACCTGATCCAAGATAGAATCTCAGATGACTTTAAAATGAATCCAATAGAAAGACTTGCTTATCCGATCTGAAAGATACTATAACTTAAACCTTAGATTGCAGGATTTTTTTGCAAGTACCTATTAGTCATTATGATTTTAGAGTCTAATTTTAAAAAAATACAAAAGGAAACTCGAAAGAATTAAAAGAAAATGCAAAAATACATAATATTTATATAAATAGTGGCGTATCGAGGATTGTTATGTCAATATCAAGAGACTTTAATCCTATGTCCTGTACATCCAATCCAATACTTACAGAAAGTTTATTTTTAATTTTCTTGTTTTTGTTCTCTCGAATAATGCTGAAATGTAAATATGATTTATATACTCCATCGTTTTGCCTCTCGACAGAAGCGTCGTGACCCAGCTTGGCCGAAGCCAAGATGAATTTTCATGGGAATATAATTCATGGGGTGGTTTCGTTGCCTTCCCACGGTCCACAGATTGATATTGGACCATTGATCACAGCAGTGTATTCGACTCGACTAGGAGTCGAACCGCGGTTTACCGCTCTCCAGTCGGCCGGTGTATGCTTTACGCTACACTGCTGGTCACAAAATGCGATTTACCTGTGAAATATGATTTACCTGTGCAAAATAATGGAATTGGCTTAAGAAAGCCAAGAAATTGGCATTAAATGTCGATTTACATTTATTAAAATTTGAAATTTATAGCGTTTAATGTACAAAAGAAGCAAAAATTCTAGAGAAAGACCCCGCCTAAGATATACAAATCAAATAATAAAAAACACTGGAACTGATAGCTATGAGAAAATGAAAAGATTGGCTTTCAACCGAGAAGAGTGGAGAGCTGATTCAAACCAGTCATTTGACTGAAGCGCAAGATTCTCGGGCATTAAAGGCGTAATTATATGCGGTGGCTTGGGAAGAATGCTAATCATGCATTATCTCAGAGTCAGTATACATCTGAAGATGGCAAATCTCTGATCCATGTTTTTGACTGCTACATACATAATATATTTATTTATATCTTATACTGGAAGCTTTGTCTTTGTTGTAGGTTTACCGTGTATATAATAAACTGTGCACACGCTACAGATATGGAAGATATAGTCGCCAATAACAATATATATCGCTTATGCACAATTTGTCCGTATGCGAGCGATAAATGCCTTATATTGAGGAAATCCGTGTTCGATCTCTTCAAGATTTTTTTCTGTGGATATAATACGAACGAGTTTATTTCATGCAAAAAATTTTTGTTTATATTATTAAAAAAACATTTTTTTCTTTCAACAAGTTGAAATGACTTTTGTTTAATCCTGCCATAGAAACATGTTGTTTCTTGCTTAGTTACGCTGCTTGAAAGTATTTGTTTTGCTCACACAAATTATTTCTATGACGAGTGGGCGAAAGTAAATTACACTCACTACTTGCATGAAACTCGCTGCATGAAAAATGTTGCCCGTTCTTTTTTTTGCTGAAACTAGGAAAAACGTTAAATGTAACGGCATCAGCTTCTTTCAAAATGTCTTCAGGCACAATAATATCGTCTTCTTGCTCCATATTTTCAAACATTAAAACGATTTTAACTTTTACAAATTAATTAATTTGCGAATGTTTTATTTTTTTTTACACAAACCATAGCAACGCAATATATACTATCTACCTTGATTTACATATTTATATTAAATTAATAATTTTATTAATAAAATTTAATAGTTTTTTGTAACGTTTCAATTGCAGGATCAAACAAAACGCTATACAGCACTCGTGAAGAATGAATTCGCTCACTTATGAGCCATTCCACCCTCGGCTAGCGCTTCGTGTGTAAACTGGCCCATGCGTGAGCAAAACACGTGCTTTCTTCACTAGTACTGTAATATACTATTACATTGATGTTTTAAAGCAACCAAAGTGGACTTTTATTCACTAGTGAGCGAAAATGATTTTTGCTCACTAGTGAAGAATGTTCTAGTTCGTGAAATCGAATTTACCTATACAATAATTTCGAGATAAAGTTTCATAGAATTTATTTAAAGAGGTTGAACATATAAATTAATTACACCAACATTTCTGAAAATTAATGGCAATAGAATCGTCAGACACGTTCAATTCTCATTATTAATTATATTATGTATATTTTCCATCGTTGATGTGGTTGATTTCATTCCCTGAATTTTCTGTGCAATATCAATTTTATTAGACACTGAATCTTCGACATAACTTTCAGCGATACTAGAAGATCTCCAGCCACCATGACGTTTAAGAGTCATTAAATCACCTCCAGAATTAACTAGAAGAGTAGCCGAGGATCTTCTAAAACAATGACCAGTGCATTGTTCCGCATGAGGTAGATTTAAATAAGCTGCAATAATGCGTGGTATTTTTGATAAGGTATTGATTCCAACTGGTTGAACAGTACATTTCTCCTGCCTGTAATTTATAAAGAATCTATTGTGGCCAATATCGGGAAGACGCAGAGACACATATTTTTTATAGATCTCGATAGGATCGACTGGATAACCTTCTCTGACGATAGTAAAACTGCGAGATTTATAGGTTTTTGTCTCTGGAACCGATATGTATAAATATGATTGGTTGTCTTCTATGTCAGTAATTTTCATCTTGATTAACTCATCACAGCGGCAACCTCCAGATATGCCGAATAATAAAGCAACCTACAAAGGTACAAAAATTTAATGAAATTGAAAATTAAAAATTTAGTGTATAAATACCTTCATCATTAAATATTTATCGTTAGGTGCATCTGTTAAAAATTGTTCAATATGTTGCCTTTCAAAACATTTCGCTTTTTTTGGTTTATAGGACCGTCCTTGTGTTTTCAAGTAACTTATCAATTTAATAAACTTTGATATGTCTACATTTTCGTGTATAATTAAGGTCGACTTTAACATTGAATACCGACTCCACAAAGATGATATTTTATGTTTTTGCCAAACTTCCACTAACATCTTTTTCTGTTCGCCAATTATTGAATTTTTGGAACTCTTGTTCGTATTTTCTGATAGATTTCAATGGTAATAAGTTGTAAGTTGCATCTTTTGCTGCTTCCTTGATGTACTCAGGTACATATATTGTTTCCATTGCACAAATATTTATTTTAATTAATAACAATTTCCATATAAAGGAAAAATTACAATATCATTAAACTACAAGACTGATACTAGCGTCATTTGTTACATAACAATGACTTACTTACGATGAAAACCAAAGCAATCTATGCTATAAAATCGCATCATTTTATTAAAACTCAACCAGAAATCTAGAGTGTCAAATTGATTACTGTCACAAGCAAGCAATATAATACGAAACAAAATTATCAATTTCAAATTTTAATTTTGAAATTTTCATTTTACTTGCAGGTTTTGGATAAAATGTTATATGCCACTCTTGTAACTCGCTTCGCCTCGTGTGCTAAACTTTCCGTTCGTGGATAAAAATATCATTACTCACTTTTCCATAAATAACTATTATCGTTATAAAATTTTTACTACTTGATAATACAATTACACATTTAGGTTAGTTATTATTTTGACAGTTTGTAAACAAAATACAATTCGTGCGTAATCCGCATGTTGCAAACTTCAGCCAGTGACTAAAACAATTGAAGCCACGTCTTGTCAAGGTGAAATAAACGATTACTTAGCGCCATGGAAATGACGTGTTAGTAGCAAGTAGAAAAACTGTTTTCCGAAAATCGTCAGCAAATCGATACTTCCTTGCTTATGTACCCGCAGGAAATTGAACATTACTGACTAGTCCGGTAATATTGTTAGTAATTGTAACAAAATGCATTTTGTTTGTTTGTAACTATGGAGCCAACAAATTGACAAACTTGATCTTTGCTCATTTTAAAAATGTCGTTTAATTTAGTGTTTTAAAATTTCAATTTTTAATTTTCGGAAAAATTTAATACAAGACACGTCAGAAAAATGTCCACTTGACTCGAGCTCTAAAATACTCGGCACAAAGTGCCTCGTATTTTAAAATTGCTCCTCGTCAGTAATACATCATTTTCTGACTTTCATGTAAATAACTATTAATCGTATTGGATAAATAATATAATAATTTGATTAAAATTATTAATTTTGATGAATAATATTATTTTATTTACGTAACTTAGCATGTTATTTTACAATAGCATCTTTTATGGAAAAACACGGGCATTGTCACTTGAATATTTAAGACGCTGATATTGTCAAGGATAAATTAGGATAAGCCATTTCTACTAATACTATTACCGGCTCGTTTGAATAAATATTAATATAATAATATAATATTACATATTAATAATATACAATTGAAATCCTTCACTACAATGAATCCCAAAAAAATTTCTCGGAGTCTTTCAACAAATTTTTATGGATATTTTACAGATATTGGCATATTTTGAGAATAATTTCATCAATAAAATGCCTTTAAGATTCCTAGGTACGTTGGTTATGAAATAGTTTCCCTCATGCAATGGTTTTAGCTTTTAATCAAGTTAGTGTTTAGTTTCTTTGAGATTAATGTTTATGTTATATTTATGAAGATACTTCGATTGAAAACCCCCAATTAAAAATATGCAATTTAAGTTACCGGCTGGGTGCAAAGAGGAAAAGCTAAGAAAATTTCAGAAATCTTAAAAGAATTGGCAGTACCATGTAAAAATACATATACTATAATTATTACTGTACCAAAAATGTTTTAATGAAATCTCAGAGAGCTTTAAAAGATATTTTATAAATTATTTTAGGCACTGAAAAGAGCCGATTTTGACACTGAGAAGAGTCGAAATAATTTAAATTCACAATTTCAAGCACTTATATAAGAATAAATGTCGGTGGGTGGGGTTAGGGATTGAAAGAGCCAATGGGACTGTCACATTACATATTATGACCTTTAAAGCCGTTTTTTCCAAAAACCTCTAGTTCGACCACAAATTTTGTTAGTTTATGTACTATTTAGACCCTCATCTTTCATAAACCAATTAAAAGTTGCTATAAATCCAGATTCGAGATTCTTAACTGTCACCAAATGATTTGCACAGAGTACAACCCTGTTAAATTTCTTTTGGCTGAAATATAAGTCATTGATTTAGAGATTATATGATTTTGCATTGTTTCTAGCATTGCATTGAATTTTGTAATTGCAAAAGTATCAAAACTATTGATTTAAATAAAGAAACACTTTAAAGATATGTTAAATAAAATATTGTAGGATTCGCTCGTAAACAAGTAAATACTATAAGATTAACTAAACATTTTTTATTTTTTAGAAATATGATTGGCCACTTCGTTAATTTATCTGATAGATAAATTGATCATAGTAAGTGCAACAGGTCAATTACTATAAATAATTTAGCAAAGCTATACAAGGAAAATTTGCCATTATGCTATTTGATAGTATAACTTATAATTATACTAAAGTTGAGCAAAATCGAAGAGATTAATGAAAATTCATAGATGATTTGATGTGGAATGACTCTAAAACCTTAATTTTTGTATTAAGATCCTGTAATAAATCAAACGCCTTTGTCAAATCTCAGGAGTAATAACTGCTAATTGCTCGAGTTATTGATAATTTTTTTTAAACCAAATTGACTGGGATAGTAAAGTTTGTTTTAAAATTTACTAGCCTGCAATCGTGTGTAATTTTTCGGTAATGGTTTGTAATTCTTCGTAATTAAAGCAATTTTTTTGCAAATATTGTGCAAATGTTACAATTTTATAGAAATTTTGTTCAATTTTCAGCAAAACATTTTGCATTTGTTTTTTGCTGTCAATTTTTAAATTAGTGTTTAATTGGATCTGATTAAGTTGAGGACTTTACTCATTCATTACGAGCCTCCAGGAAAAGGTACATTATAAAGACAACTTTGTTATTCTAACTTTAACATCACAGATGTTTCTGTTATAGAATACTAGGGGCTAATAAATTTGAAATTATCAAGAAATTTAATTTGGTTTTTTTATTAAATATAATTTTCAAATTTCGCTGAACCAACTTTCGAACGTAATGTTAAAATACGATTTCAAAAATTTAAAATGTTTCCAATTTGAAATTTTTAATGTGTTCTTTTCTGTTTTTCAAAATATTATAAAAGTGATATTTTTTATTAAATGTGATACGCAGATGAATACAATTTCATTTTTCTGAGGTTTCAATTGAATTTACGAGCTTTCATCAAAATTTTTAAAAATGTTTTTTTCAATAACTGCTCTGCAAGTACATCTTTGTTTTTTTTATTTAGTTACAATTTAGAATATACACAAAATGCGTGCTTCAACATAGCAGTTATTAGCACTAAAGAACTAGAATATGTAACAATAACAAATTAAATAATAAAATTATAATGTTAGGAAATAGTATGTTTAAATTTTTCTTAATAAGCCAGATGATTTTAAGAATTGAAATAATTTCTTTATAGAAAATTAGCACTTTATATAACAATATTATATTTAATACTACATTTTTATTTGTAATTCAATTCAATTGAATTTTATTTCATTTTCAAAACAAAGTTCATAAAATTTGAACTCACGCTTCTTTCGTCCTTCAATTTTGACTTTCATCAAATTACAGCCGATTTTGATGTTTTACAAAATTTATCATTGACTGTTTTAACAACCACCTGCTTATTCACAAAAATATATACAAAACGTTAATAATCTTGATTTTGATTAACTGTTTTAGCGTTAATTTTAATTTAATTTAAAAAAAATAAATTTGTCTACGAAATCTAGAAGTACATAATATATAAAATTCTGCTTCATAATAAAATAAAAATAAAAATGAAATCCACTCCATATTTGTGGCTAAAATTAAAAACGTACTGAAATTCTATCCTAGGTTCTTTTTGCGAAAATACATTAAAAAAAATTACTGAAAAACTAATGCCGATTATTTATTCCGTAAGGTCAAACTTTTCGTAAAACAACAATTCATATGTATATATCTCGTGATCGGCAACAATTTGTGGTTCACCTTTTCAATAATCATTTAAAATAGATTTTAGGAAAATTTATTACATAACCTCCCCACTTTCCTGCTACGATAATACATAAAATAGCTTGTGATCAATTATAATAATTTGTGAATGCATAGTTTGTAGACATAATTATTATCTTTAGTGAACTGAAGAATATTATTAAAAAGAAGTGCAACAATGTTTTCGAAACTTGCTGAACTTCTTACAATTAGCTTAATCCTGAGTCAAGTGTCTAATTCGATTGGGACTAGCAGCGATGAAGGTATTTGCAAAACTTCTTCTAGTTAAAACGATTGATAATAATCATGAAATGATTGCATTTTGCAGTACCTAGGTGCAACCAAGTTCAACAATATTTATTGTTTCTAACGAATGAATGAAAAATTAAAATTATATTAAATAATGTAAGGTTTAAAAATTTAAACATAAAAATTTTTAATTTTTAAAATTTAAATTTAATAGTAATATTATGGTTTAAAAGTAAAAGTACAACATACACATTATGTTATGTAGTATGTATGTGTATAAAATCGTCGGATTGTTGTAAAAAGCTGAAAGATCTTGAATTACTTGCAGTTAATTCAAATTTTGCCTTTAGGACAAGCAGCTAGTATTGAGGAGTTGAGCATTCCTCCTATACCCGATATCAGCAGTCATAAAAATCTTAAGCTCTTAGCTAGTACATCTGATTGTGGTACATATTCTATTAAAAAACGTATTACTAATGGAATCAAGACCGACCTCTTTGAATTCCCTTGGATGGCACTTCTATTACACGAGGCAGGTAATATAATAACAAATCTTGACTAAACTGAACAATTTTTTTAAATAATATTAATTTCAGATAATATAACAACATTTCCTGCGCTGGAACAATAATTAATAATAGATATATTTTAACTACCGCCAATTGCATTGTTAGCTCTAGTCGTCGGTAAGTTTTTAAATGAAGTATGTTTCGTGAAAGACTTAAAAATAAAACTTTAGATTATTAAACGAATATCGTCCCGGCGTTAATTACTCAACCGTTCTGATATTTTCTGTACCTTTGATATAATTCAAGTAACACAAGTATGTTTAGGCTCGGTGGAGTTCGGCTTGGCGAACACAATCTTACTTCAGACCCAGATTGTGAAACTGAAGGTGAAAATTCTTCCGTGTGTGCTGATCCTGTTCAAGATATCCAGGTAGAAGATATTATTCTTCATGGAAATTTTGATCCACGTCACAATAACGATGACATTGGATTATTACGATTGGGTACACCAATTCAATTTAATCGTAAGAAAAATAAACTCTTTCTTCTTAGAACTAAATTTTATTGTTTACATTTTAGGTAGTGTTCGGCCTATATGCCTTCCTACAATTAATGAATTTAAAATTCAAAATTTTACCAACGCACGGTTAATAGTGACAGGCTGGGGCACTACTTCGGTTGATGGTAAACCATTTTCTTAAAATACGATCAAGTTATTTTAAGCCAATATTTAAATTTTAGGACCAAGGAGTGCTGACTTGTTGAAAGCAGAAGTTTCCGTTGTATCGGAAAAGAAATGTAAACAAGATTATGAAGGACACGAACGGATGATTAATATTAATCATAAATATTTATGCGCTGGTGGTCAAGAAGGAGATGCTTGTACGGGTGATTCCGGTGGACCCCTCCAAGGTGCAAAATTGGTTAAAGACGATCTTCAATACGTTCAGTATGGAATTACTTCATTTGGTAAGGGCTGCGGAAGTTTTCCGGGTGTGTATGCAAGAATAGATTATTATATGGATTGGATTCTTGATAATATAAAGATGTAATGTCTTTGTTGATATGTGAATTTGTAATTTGATTTATAATAACATTAAATTGCAAAAAGTTCATGTTATTATCTTATTTAAGGTATTTAGAGGACAATACTAAAGTACAAAAACATGCAATGTTTCTGAGTTAATACTTAAAATGCTAAAAAAGTCATTGCTGACTTACTAAAACGAGTAGTGTTTGTTGTTTCGAAAAATAATTACAAGTAAGTTTGTAAACAACATCAATGTGTTTGGTGTTTTTTTTTTAATTGTGTTTGTTTTTATAATAATACGTCTACTACTTCTTTAACGCACTTTGAAAATGAAAAACTAAGTAGAAAAATAATTCGATCTTCAACACAACATAATAATATAAACAAGAACTTAATTTGGTTAATTTTAGCATTTAAAGTTCAGATAATTTTAATCAAAACTTGCATATTTAATTTGAAAATCAGTTTTCTTAAGATCATTTTTTGTCATTTTGTGCTAAATCAAAATAGGTAGTGATTTGAGTGCATTATTTCGATTTGTAACTGATAAAAATTTGAACCTAGAAGTGTAAATAAATCCGAGGTAGTACCTGTAACAGAATAACTTACATGAAAAGAAAATGAACTATTGTTTGCTCTGGTGAAGAGGACTTCAAATTTTTTTTACCTCTTAGTTCACATTTTTGAAAAGAAATATCGGAATAACGTGATCGTTTATGTGGTTTTCCTATTTTCAAGTTATTTATTCAACAGTTACAAATAACACAGGCTTTACCTCATTCCCACACACACAAAAAAAAGAAATTCGTCAGTACAATGATAAACAGGAATAAGGTAAGATGGAGAATAATGGAAAGTTCCTTTGACTGTATAATTATAATATTTTTTTTGATTTTTTGCTGGCTTTGGTATTATGAGCATTAGCGACCCCTTCCATTGGAGTGGAAAGTAGCTAAATCTTAGTATGGCATTGAATAGCATTATAATTAGCTTGACGGTTTTCATAGGTAGCTCTTGCAAAAATTTTCCGGTTATTAAGTCATAGCCCGGTGTTTTTCAAGATTAATTTTTTTTAATATAACCGATCTTACTTCTTTCGTTTTAAATTTTTTTATAGGGAAATCCATTTGGTGTGGTGCTTCTAGAGTTTTGTTAATTTTACTTTCTTCATCTATACTTATTTTGATGAAAAGGGTTTAAATACTTTTTGAAGGTGCTCTGCAAATATTTTTGCCTTTTCCCGATCTATTTTGGCCCATTTTCCATGTTCTCTTCTGATTGGGGGAACGTGAGTTTGTGGCCGTTTCATTCTTCGCGTTGCTTTCTATAATGACCACTCCGTAGCTTCTGATGCAGTTAGACTTTCCAAGTATTCTTGAATAATTGCTTTTTTTCAACATTCTTTTATACTTTTATTGCTTTGTTAAATTTCGCTTTGTCGTGTTATTTGCCAGATCTTTTGTAATTTACGATTTTCTGCAATTTTTGTTTTAAAAATTTTGTTTTTGTTCTACGTACTTTTCTTTAGAAATTTAAAATATATACCAGCTAGATTACTTTACTTGACTGGAATTAAAATAAAACATTTACATTTTATATTTTAAATATTTTCTATTGATGATTTGTAGATTTTTTTTAAATCTATAATTATTATTAAGTTAATTTATTGATATAAAAGTTCTGTTGATTATAAGAAAATAAATTTCGAATACCATGCATTTTTATTGAAGGACGCCCACATCATCTATTCGGAAATTTAGAACGTTGAGTATATAAAAATCAAATGATTATAAGATTAATTTTATTCGATTCAATTAGGCTTACTCTTAATTGGGGTACAAAGGTGTGGGTTCAATTTTGATTCCTTTTTACCTTATAATTACATATCCTAAATGGCTAACATATGTACTTGGAATGATTGGCTGATACGTTAAGTGATACTTTGTAAAGGGAATTGTTAGCACATCCTCTGCAACGAAAGCATTAACATGCGACTCAAATCAGTACAACCTGTATACATATAATGTTGATAAACACATCGATATTGTATTTGTTCTTGTATTTATTTTCTCGAATAATGCTAAAATGTAAATATGAATTACCTGTACGGGGATAATGGAACTGGCCAAAGAAACCATAAATTGGCTTTCAACAAGCAGGGCGAATATAATTTGCAATCATTATCAGGATATTCATTACTACTAATTGATCGAGTTATTGATACACTTTTTTTAAAACCTAATTGACCAGAATAGAAAAGCTTATTATAAAATTTACAATTCTGAGATTCGTGTGTAATTTTTATGTAATATAAATAAATATTTTGCTATTTTATAAAAATTTTGTTCAATTTTCAATAAACATTACTTGGATTTACCATGGCTTTGCCATATCTTTCTTCGTGCTTAAAAATTGCCCATCATACAAAATAAGAAAACAATTAATTTTCATTAAAATCAATTATAATGGGAACCAGGAATTAAAAAAAAACAATTTCCTATGTTAATTTAGAGCGTAGAACAATAAGCAGAATAGCATGAAGTCGATACAGGTTGACAAATTGATTTTGAAATAGTAATACTTTAAAATTGAATCATTAACTACGTAAGTTGGCTGCCATACGAGTTAAACGTCAAAGTTTAAAGGTAAGGTTACAAACAGCTAATCACACGAAACATCGAAATCTTCAAAGTGGAAAAACCCATTTAGTACAGATAACAATTTTTAAAAAAGTAGATTTTCACAAATGTATCTTATGTTATCATAACCAAAATGTACATAGATTTTAGTACTGGAAATGTGTTCAAAACTTCACGATAAGTTTTTATGCCTTATGTTTAATTGAAGTTAGTAATTTTGAAAAATCGAATATTAAACAGTAAAGAATCGATAAGTTTTTATTAAAATCAAAAACAATTTTCTGGAAGGAGAAAACTATTTACGTAGTAATATATTAGCAGACCTGGAAAATATTGTTGTTCGAGATCGTGATTTTGAACCTCTCCAAGGAGCTTAATTGGTTAACGATCCTTGATGCGTTTGATTTGGAATTACTTTATTTGATAAAGGCTGTGGAAGGGTTCCAGGAGCGTCAACAAGAATAGATTATATTCTTGATAACATAAAAATGTAATTATGTAATTAAAGCGAAGCATTGTTACTTTGTTTTATAATTGAATATTTCAAATAAAATAATGAAAGTTGTTTTTGAAATACGACTATAAAATTTGATTTACAGCATATCAAATAAAGTTTTTATTGTTATCATCTGATTTAGGATATTTTAATAATACACTGCAGTTGAAGGTTGATACAATTGAATTGAGAATTACTGAAACAGTATCACTGACAATTCAAAAAATGTGAAAATCCCAGTTGAGGCTTCAGTAAAAAAGAAGGCAAACAACAAATAGATGCAACCCCTTCACGGGGTTTTAGCTTTTTTTTTGTACACGATGGAACCGTAATAACTAAAAGGTGAGTTGTCAATAAGCAGATGTCTTTTTTTACCATGTTCTCATGCTATATTTTGGAATGTTTACTGTGTGCGAGAAAAAATTAAAATAAGTTTGATCTGCTCAAATGAATTCACTCTTACAACACAAGAAATAATAGATACATACACACTATACATCTAAGGAGTTCGATACTTTTTTATTCCCTGAAGCTCTTCAACAAGTTTTCCCCATCCGTCAGAGCACTAGATAACAAAAAGTTTAAGAAAATAATGCATTAATAGCTATTCAAGCAGGTTTTCACGAGATGGACGACTTCTTGAAGATTTTCGCTGATCTTCGGTTTTTCAACATACATATTTGGCACTTGTTTTTAATTTTATAATTAATCTTATTTAAATAAATTATACTTCTATTCTATTCTACGTTAGTCTCTTCTAAACATAAAAAATTAGTGAAATTCCCCAACCCTGAGGGGAAAGCAAAAGAACAAGAAAAAATTAAATTTTATAATGGATAGTTTGTTTTTTGACTTCGCAAAAATTTATTATGTACATTTTGCTATTCTAAGTTAGCTTGTTTATTTTGTTTCTTTTTATGGCCTCGACACATAGCTTGTGCAATGCTATGCCAATGTAAAACACCGAAGTTGAAGCATATGGTTTTGCATAGTAATGTCCAAATAGCTATACAGGTTGTTCTGCTATGTTTTACACAATCCTGAAATGAAATTGTTTGACTTATTTATGTTGACTGTGCCGACATGACATACATATTTTTTTTAAATTAGAAGGTTAAATGAACAATAAATCTAAAAATTATTTGTGAGCTTTCAGCAATGGTTACTGCTGTCATCAGACGTTTTGATTTAAAAAATTTAATCAAATATTTATTTTTTCCTGTTTGTATTTATTTTCGAGAAACCACAGACACTTCTCGTTTTAATAAGTCAGCACTAATTTGTTGCAAAATTTAATTATTTATTAACTTAGAAAACAATATGATAATAATAACAACTTTTTTTGTAATTTAATGCATTATAAATCAAATTACAAATTCATAAATCAACAAAAACATTATATCTTTATATTATCAAGAACCCAATCCATGTAATAATCTATTCTCGTATACACACCCGGAACAGGACCTCCACATAATTTACCAAACGCAGTAATTCCATATTGAACGTATTGAACATCGCCATTAACCAATTTAGCACCTTGGAGAGGTCCACCGGAATCACCTTGACAAGTGTCTCCTTCTGGACCACCAGCGCATAAATATTTATGATCAATATTAAGCAACCGTCTATAATCTTGATTACATTTTTTTTGGGATACAACGGAAACTTCTGCTTTCAACAAGTCATCGCTCATTGATCCTAGAATTGAAATGTTAACTTAAAAAAACTTAATCGTTATTTAAGGATTTTGATTACCATAATTCGAAGTAGTACCCCAGCCTGTTACTATTAACCGTGCGTTGGTAAAATTTTGAATTTGAAATTCATTAATTGTAGGAAGGCATATTGGCCAAATACTACCTAAAATTTAACCAACAAAATTTAGTTCTAAAAACAATGAGTTTATTTTTCTTACGACTAAATTGAATAGGTGTACGCAAACGTAATAATCCAATGTCATAATTTTTGTGACTTAAACTGAAATTTTGATGAGGAATAATATCTTCTATTTCGATGTCTTGAACAGGATCAGCACAGACAGAATAATTTTTACCTTCAGTTTCACAATCTGGATCTGAGCTAAGATTGTATTCGCCAATCCGAACTCCCAAAAGCCTAAACATACTTGTGTTAGTTCTGAATTATGTCAAAGGTAATCAATGCTGAGACAACTTTTTTTAATTGCATAATTTTTATGTTTTACAGACTTTCACAGGAAACACATTATTTAATAAACTTACCGATTACGAGATTTAAGACAATTAGCGGTCGTTAAAATATATCTATTATTAATTATGGTTCCAGCACAAAGAAATGTTGTCGTATTGGCTAAAATTAATATACGTAATTTTAAATTTTTTTGTCAAGTTTTGCTATTATATTACCTGAAGCATCTTCCTCATATGATAGAAGTGCCATCCAAGGGAATTCAAAGAGGTCGGTCTTGATTCCATTTGTAACACGCTTTTTAATAGAATATATACCACAATTAGATGTACTAGCTAAGAGGTTAAAATTTTTATGGCTGCTAATATCTGGTAAAGGAGGAATGCTCAACTCCTCAATATTGTCACTTGCACCTGATGCATGTTCTGAAGTAAAAATTTAAATTAACTGCAAGCGACACTGCAAGTTACTACAAAAAGGTAGTAGGTCCTACTTTTTGCAGTAACCCAACCATATTATGTAGATCATGAAATTTACATAATATGTATGTACATATCATACATCTATGTACATATAACATAAGTATTAAACCGTATTTATTTTTATTATTAAATTAAAATTTCAAAAATTAATATTATGAATTAATAGTGATATTAACATTGTACTGAAACAAAATCTATCTCTTATTATTTAAACATTGGATTTAATCTAAATTTATTTCATCATTAATTATTTACAAACTAATTAGTTACTGCAAAATGCAATCTTTTCATGACGATAATGATTAGTTGCAACTCGAAAAAGTCTTACCTTCGGTACTTACGCTAATCTCAAATGCATTAGACACTTGACACAGGATTAAGGTGATTGTAAGAAATTCGGCAAGTTTTGAAAACATTGTTGCACTTCTTTTTAATAGTAGTTTTCTTTCACTGAAGATAATAATTATATATACAAACTATGTATTCATGAATGACTATAATTGAGCCCAAGCTGTTTTATGTATAAGTAATCGTAGCAGAGAAGTGGGGAGATTTATAGGATTTTCTTAGAGTATATTTTTAATGATTGATAAAGTGAACCAGAAATTGTTGCCTATCACAAAAAATATTGTTGTTTTATGAAGCGTTTGACTTGCCGTATAAATATGCAACCTCAGTTTTTCATTAATTTTTTATTGTATTTTCGTTAAAAGGACGTAGGGCAGAATTTGGTATCATTTTAATTTTAGCAATAAATATAAGCGTTTGGCTACTTGACACACCAGGGTGATAGGACTTGATTGAATTTTTATTATTATTTTATTACGAAGAAATATTTTATATAAGGTATGGTCACCCTGGAAAGATGAAGTTCACAAAATTTCTTATCAAAACAGTATTTATCGACAGGAAGTAACAATATATTGATAAAACAAAACTTAAAGGTCGCCATTAAAATAATAAATAGAAAAATCAAAAACCCGACTCCGTAAAAAGCGAACTAATAAAAAATGGAAACAAGCAAGTTAAATGTCAGATCTTTCTTTCTGAATTTTTAAAAAGACTTTATTTTTTATTTGCAAAATTTTATTTTCAAATATTTCAAATATTTTATTTAATGGAAAATTACACGATTCTCTCTTACATCTACTCTTATGAAGCGAAACTTAAATAATAATGACAAATATGTTGGAAGTCAATATATTAAGAAAGAAATACATGCCGAATTATCCGGCATTATCATTTCATCTTTAAACAACATAAAACATTGTTTCACGTTTTTAGTTCTATTACTGGAAACTATTATTTCATGTTATTCATAAAACTTATGACAATATATAACTAGCAGACCTAGGAATATGGTAGAAATCCTTTATCCTTAAAGTAAAATAGTGATTGTTATTATCCGTCTTGAGTCTGCAAATTAAACGGTGATGTGAAAGGTGAATATGATAATTAATTTCATTAGGAGGCATGGTACATTTAGCAAGAGTTGCACCAAGTAAAATATGAATCAGGAACAATCAGAATATGATATCAGGACTGTTTTATAGCAGTTATGTATTTAGTAGTGGTATTCTTCTGTAATTTTTGCACTTCTTCGTGTTTTTTTGTGTATCGAAACTCACAATTCTCGCTATATTCCAGTCTTTTAGCATTATCTCTTCGGATCATACTACCACCATTAGTTCGTACAATCTTCCTAACGTTATTTCATTTCCCGTCTTTATTAGTTAGTTCAGTGTTAATGCCATCTAATCCTGGGGTTTTCCTATTTTTTACAAAGTTGAACATTTAAAAAAATTCTTCATACGTAGCTTCTTCTACTGTCTTTTCTTTGTTTGAAGTTATTGTTTTATTGTCTATTCTGTCTCCTGTCTCTTCATGCAGTTATACTCTGAAATACTTTTTCGAGATTTTATTGATTTCTTCCTTTTCATTCTTCCTTTGTTTTTCTTTGTTCATCATTTCTCTCACTTCGATTTTGTAGTTAGTTTTCTGTTCTTTAATTTTTTTCTAAAATTTTCAGGGTTTCTAGTATTTGTCTCTGTGTCAGTCTTCATTTCTTCAATCCACTTCTGTTTTTTGTGTTTGCACATTTTAACAGTAGATCTTTTTTCCTTTTTGTATATCTCATTATTCTCCATTTTCAGTAATCTCATCCATTTCAATGTAATTTCTCTTTTGGCTCTATCATCACTTCACATTCCTTAGCAAACTATTTGTTTCTTGTTCTTATATCCATTCGTTCAATTGTTTTTTCGGCAGTTTTTTTACACTATCTTTAATACTGCTCCATTTTTTATCTACGTTGTCACTTTGTTTTCTATTCCAAATATGTTACTTTTCCTTTTTCTGTTTTGCATGGGGGGTTATACCTAGTTTCATTTCCGTTATGACTATTTATGGAGGTCTCTGTATCAATACTTGTTCTATCATTTATTTTGGAAATGTTTCTATTTGCTACCAGAATATGATCGATATGATCTCCAGTGATGCTTCCTGGTCTCATCCAAGTTTCTTTATGTTTGAATTTGAAATCTGTGGTCACTATTCTCAAGTTACACAACGTCGCCAAGTTACACGACTTTTCTTTGTTTTCAATTACAATTATATAACTTCGATATTACGATGTCGTTTTAACCACAACTTATTATACTTTAAAGTAGGAACAAGTCTACTTCTGTGCTATGCTATGTATATTATATATTTCAAAAATAAATAGCCACACCATCTCATAGAATTTAAATTGCTAAACCAGCATTATATTCACCAGTTAACATTTTTAACACAGGGTTAATTCATGGAATTAACACATGGAAGTGAAATATAAAAAAATAAAAAAAGGGTTAATTGAAGTTTTATCAAAAAGTACATCCATTATTTCCTTAACGCACGAGCGCATGAGAAAAACTTAGTAGAAAAATAATTTAATCATTAACACATACTGCAGACTGGATTTGACGTGTGTATGTTAAATTGTCGATTATTTGCAGATATTTATTCGTCATTTTTTTGCTGACGCTAAAATTTGCAGATTCGGTCTAAATCATGTGGGCACAGATAAATTCTTCAGTTCAAGTTGGTAGTCGGATATCTGTGGATAGTGTATGGACACCATAAGAATCACTAGTTAAAATTTCACTTCGTTAAAGCTTTCCATTGGGGAGAATTTTATGGGGCAGACATACAAACATTCACTTTTATATATTAAGATTATAGGTACAGTTTGCCGATAAATTAGTCAGTAAACTGCTGTTATTAAAGAACAGTGCAACAATGTTTTCAAAATTTTGGGAACTTATTGTTATTATTATTATTTGTAATTCTTAATCAATTGACGAATTCCATTAGCAGCAATGTATGTAGGTAAATATATAACTTTTTCAGCTAACAACATATTGTAATTATTATAACAGCTAGCAGTTGGATATTCCCGCGTTTAAGCAAAGTTCAATATTATTTATGGTTTTTCTAGAGATAATGAATGATAAAAATTTACAGATTAAATTAAACATTAACACAAATTACTTTTTCAACAAAATGTTGATGTTATTGTTAATTGCTCGAATCTTAATAATTTCATGTTCATATTATCGAGTGACGCTGAATTATAAAGTGGCATGTCAACCTTGTCCACCAGTCAATTAGCCAACAAACAAGACAATGACGGAGGAAGATTCAGTAAATCAAATGAAATTTTAATTTCGAAAATTAGTAGTATGCACAATTCAGGCAAAATCCTGATTACAAAAAATTAGATGTACGTATGTATGTATAACGACCGAATGAAATTGCCCCAATTTTTAGGCACAACTTCCATTTATAACTGCTGTGACAAAAACTGCAAACATGTTATATTTGGAGTCCATCTAATTTAGATAAAAGGGATCTGAAGGAGCTTTTGCAAATTTTGCATAAATTCGCTTTGGGATTTTCTTAAAGAAAATCTGCAACTTCGACTTTTGGCAATTAAAAGATTAAGATAGAATTGGGATGAGATGGAATGGATGGAGGATAAATTATCCTTCTAATCAAGAAAATCTATTGCAAATTGCTTTTTCTCAGATAATAAAAACTGAGAAATTACCTAGCAAACCAAATCAATGGCGCATAAGATTCAATGAAGCGAGTTAAACAGATTGGATACGAAGCTGGAATGAAGCAGGAGGAATCCAGGAGCGTCGTGATTGCCAATATGCGACCCCTGACCCGCAGCTGATGCGAACTGACCATGTGTAGTGCTCTATATTGTATATTACAGATTTTGACTTTCTTTATCTTGGTTGCTAACAATTCCCATTATTATTTTTCCTTCGACCGTAATCGATTGCTACACTAACAAATCCTCTAAATATTTTCAATCAAGGTTATTGAGATAACAATAAAATTATAATTACTTACTTTTTAGTTAGACATAATTAGTTACTTAGATTACAACCCGGGTTACAGGTCATTGTTATAGGTCATCGATAATAATTTTCCATTTTAAAAATTGCAGTATAATCATGAAGTCAACATTGTGGCTCGTTGCGTGTTCAATCCTTCTAAACGCATCATGCATCTGTCAAATTACACAATAATATGTTTTATTAGTTTTTGGTCTGAGTGATAGCGCGATCAACTGCTAATATAAGGTGTCCCGGTTCGAATCCGGGTAGAGCTCACTTTGCAATGCCGTCTCTGTGTCTCGGAATGCATGTAAAGGCGGAGGTCCTCTTATGTTAATGAATTCCTATCATTAACAATATATAATTGGGTAACGGGCACATCTGAAGCCAGTCAGTTTTGTTTTTTTTGTAGTATGTCTACTATGTACATATGTGATAACACTGCGCAGGCCACAGACATAGAAGATGTGATCGCCAACGCATTGCATAGTACATGACACCCAAAAATAAGAAGTACATAATTAATTATTATTTATTGAATGAGGACTATAGTTTATGGCAGAGCGAGCTTGTACATAAGCGAGATCAAGAAATAAGGCGAGCGAATAAAACCTAAACCAAGAGCAAAATCCAGGTTTTCTAGTAAAAAAATAAAACAACTTGTGAAGGAAGATTCTGACGTATTTCAGCTGCAATCTTTCCCAATAGAGAAGTTCATCGTTATGGATCATATATTGTGTGTTACTCCTGACTATAAATCTACGGAAGGAAATTGACATAAGTAAATTTCCAATTGTCTTTCCTTTTCTGCAACGAAAAGGTGAAGGGTAAAAGTCTAAAAGTTTCTTGTATTGGCTAAAAATCACATCGAGGAATATCTGATTAAAGCTGACAATAAAAAACATTTATTTAACATGGTAAAACCGTTTTAATAACCTTTGACATCTGATAATAGCAAAATTAACTCTAGGTTGCCCTGATATTAATTATACTATTATTATTATTAATTACTAGGAATAACAAATTTATATGCGTAACTTAGCATATTATTTTAATAAAGTATCTTTTATGGAAAAACACCGGCAATGTTACTTTGGATATTTATAACGCTAATGTTGTCAAAGCTAAATTGGGATTATCAATTTTTTCAACTATTACCGGCTCGTCTGAATAAACATTAGCACAATTTAATATTACATATTAATAATATACAACTAAAACCCTTCGCCATAAGGAATCCCAAAAAAATTTCCAGGAGTCTTTCAGCTAAATAGCTTCTTTTATGGATATTTCTATTTTCAGAACAATTAGATCATTAATTTGTAAGTTTCTGCCCTAGAAAGCTTTAAAAGATATTTTACTTCGGACAAAATACTTATGTGAAGTAAATACAAAAATATAATTAATACGGTTAAAGATTTGATGTTATGCGGCCGCTCTTATTTTATTTTTGAAAAAAATTTGACAGTCCATTATGGTGGTTGTTGCTTACGTCTGATAGTGGTACCATAATGGACTAACCGTTTCAACAAAAGTAGACATGCTTAAATGGATTCTGCTTAACTTAAATCAACCTTGATAATTTTTTCATACTTCATATTGCTGAAATAATTGTATTGCTTCATAATTTTGGGCTTTGGCTATACAAAAGATATTTTATTTCACCAATATGACAGAACTGTTGGTATCAGAAAGGAAGATTGACCCATTGACATTTACTTCTCCTTCGATCAAATTTAATAATAAAACTGAAAGATTTATAAGACCCCAATATAACAAAATACTCTAGCAATAATTCTTATATAAAAGGAAACAAGATTTAAAGAAATGTTAACAATAGAAGCTTTTCAACAAGGCAATGTTCGGTGATGATTACCAAACTTTCTTGAGAATAAACGGACTGAGAAGGACACAACAATGTCGCAATTCTATATATTCCTGAGAGGTACTTTGTATTATTTACATACGTCAGCAATGTATACAAAAAGTTAATAAAAATTACTGATATTCAAGTAAATACAAAAATTTGAGAAAGTTATTATTATAGTTCAAAGAACGCTAGAATTGAAAAGTTATCAGGGGTAGTAAGCTACTCAACTTAAAACATCTGGAAATGATTTCAGCGACCTTTTTTTATATTTAGAAATTTTATTACTCAATCGGTTAATTTTTTTTCAAATGAAACGGTTTGTTATGTTAATTTATGAATATGCAATGTTTCAACATTATTGTTCTGTTAGTTTGCTTTAAGTTTTGGCTATTTGCGCTTTTGAAATTTTAATTTGATGTACGGATATTTACAAAAAATTAAACCATTTCTCAATGAAATCTTTATTAGCATAAATAGATTTACTAATTATCCACCTTCGAAATTTTATTTATCCCAATTTATGGTCGTTTGGCATTTTTACACACAATTTTCTTCTATTCTAATGTTTTCCGTGACATTTTTACTTCTTGTAACGTTATTTTTAACTTCTTTTTCTTGTTGTAATATTTTTCATAAATCAATTTTCATGACCTTTCTTTTGGTGATACTATTTTCTTGATTTTATATCTTACTTCTTGTGCAGTGTTGCTTTAAGATCCTTCGAAGGTACAGATGTGCTGCTGTCCCTTAAATTGTTTGAAAAGAGTGGCGGCACTTTTCTTTACCCGAAGAATGTTGTTTTTATACCTGAAGCACTACCGTTTTTTCAATTGTCTTGGCAAACTCAACTTCAACCTTAACTAAACCAAAAATAAATATTTACAGACTTATAACTAAGGTTGATTTTGTTTCCAACAATGAAAATCATTGTTCATCGATGTGGGTATTTCATATTATAATGTATTCTCTATTTGAGAAGATCTCTGATCTAATCAGATGATCTAATCCTCATAAAGATACAACTAATTTCACCTCGTAAAGAAACGACAGGTAAAAAACGTAGGTACTTGAAAAAGCTCGTCGCACAGAATAATCCCAATTTGGAGTGGAAAAAAAATACCAAAATTTCCGGGAGAACGGCACATCTAAGAATCTTTCCAACCAACAATTTTTAGTATAAGTTTAAATGTAGTAATTATATTTTACTATAAATGTGAAGTGTGGAACATGCCTTAGTTAGAATAAATTGAACTGTAGTCAAAGTATTTGCTGATGGGACAGGTACATACTCGTAAAACGGATGTTTAAAGGCAATCAACCCTAAAAACGCTGATCACGTTATTTTGAGTTGACGTCAATAAACTTGCGTATTTTTGCAAATGTAGTTAGTTGCAAGTTATAGTTTTAGTTTTAGGTTGTTCACGAACGATAACGATAAATAATTGTTACCCTAACACTCATTTTTATGAAAGAACCACAAATCTTCTAATAGTCAATGGCGATACAAATATTTCATTAAACAGATCATATTTCAAATTAACTTACGAAAATACCTTCAACAATTTTGATATAGATCATTTGTTTTATAGTAAGTACTCAAAAGGACAGAGCTGTACTTTAAAATTCTGCCCTATGCCCTATTTGCGAAAATACAATAAAATAATTATTAAAAATTGATATCGATTATTTATGCGGCAAGGTCAAACGCGTTGTAAAACAACAATATTTCTTATGAAAGGCAACAATTTATGGTTCACCTTTTCAATCATTAAAAATATATTATAAGAAAATCTTATAAACCTCCCACTTCCCTGCTACGATTACTTATACATAAAACAGCTTGTGTTCAATTATATTAATTCAGGAATACATAGTTTAGAGACATAATCATTATCTTCAGTGAAAGAAGACTACTTTTAAAAAGAAGTTCAACAATGTATTCAAAACTTGCCGAACTTCTTACAATTACCTTAATCCTGTGTCAAGTATTTAATGCGATTGAGATTAGCAGTGCCGAAGGTAAGACTTTTACGAGTTGCAACTAATCATAGTCCTCATAAAAAGATTGCATTTTGAAGTAACCTACGTCAAAAATTATTTATTGTTTGTAAAGAATGAATGAAGAATTAAGTTTAGATTCAATCCAATCTTTAAAAAATAAGAGATAGATTTAGTTTTAATGTTAACAATGTTAATATTACAATTAATTTAAAATATTAATTTAATAATAATAATAATTGGGGTTTAATAGTTTATTTACTAGTTATGTTATACATATATACATATTATGTAAATTTACATGATCTACACAGTAATGGTCAGGTTACTGCAAAAAGTTGGACTTATCACCTTTTTACAGTAACTTGCAGTTAATTCAAATTTTGCCTTTAGAACAAGCAGGAGTTAAGCAGGAAGTAAGCATTCCTTCTCTACCCGATATCAGCAGTCATAAAAATTTTAAGCTCTTAGCTAGTACATCTGATTGTGGTATATATTCTATTAAAAAGCGTATTACAAATGGAATAAAGACCGACCTTTTTGAATTCCCTTGGATGGCACTTCTATCATATGAGGAAGAAGATTCAGGTTATATAATAGCAAAACTTGACAAAAAAATTTAAAATTACGTATATTAATTTTAGCCAATACGACAACATTTCTTTGTGCTGGAACCATAATTAATAATAGATATATTTTAACAACCGCCAATTGTCTTAAATCTCGTAATCGGTAAGTTTATTAAATAATGTGTTTCCTGTAAAAGTCTGTAAAACATGAAAATTATGCAATTAAAAAAAGTTGTCTCGGCATTGATTACTAAACCTTTGACATAATTCAGAAGTAACACAAGTATGTTTAGGCTCTTGGGAGTTCGGGTTGGCGAATACAATCTTAGCTCAGATCCAGATTGTGAAACTGAAGGTGAAAATTCTTCTGTCTGTGCTGACCCTGTTCAAGACATCGAAATAGAAGATATTATTCCGCATCAAAATTCCAGTTTAAGTCACAAAAATTATGACATTGGATTATTACGTTTGCGTACACCTATCCAATTTAATCGTAAGAAAAATAAATTCATTGTTTTTAGAACTAAATTTTGTTGGTTAAATTTTAGGTAGTGTTCGGCCAATATGCCTTCCTACAATTAATGAATTTAAAATTCAAAATTTTACCAACGCACGGTTAATATTAACAGGATGGGGTTATACTGCGATTTTTGGTAATCAAATTCCTTAAATAACGATTAAGTTCTTTTAAGTCAACATTTCAATTCTAGGACCAAGCAGTGATGACCTGTTGAAAGCAGAAGTTTCCGTTGTATCCGAAAAAATATGTAATCAACATTATAGACGGTTACTTAATATTGATCATAAATTTTTATGCGCTGGTGGTCCAGAAGGAGACACTTGTCAAGGTGATTCCGGTGGACCTCTCCAAGGTGCTAAATTGGTTAATGGCGATGTTCAATACGTTCAATATGGAATTACTTCATTTGGTAAATTTTGTGGAGGTTCTATTCCGGGTGTGTATACAAGGATAGATTATTACATGGATTGGATTCTTGACAACATAAAGATATAATGTTTTTGTTAATTTATGAATTTGTAATTTGATTTATAATACATTAAAATGCAAAAGAAGTTGTTATTATTATTAGAGAACTTGCCATAAAACCTATATAAAATCATATAACGGGCAGGGATGCTACTGCGCCTACTGGTAAACTATATTCTTGAAAAACGATTCAGTTGCTTTTTAAGTTAATAAATATTTAAATTCTTGAATAAATTAGTGCTGACTTGTTAAAACGAGAAGTGTTTGTTGTTTCTCAAAAATAAATGGGGTTTTGAACAGGACTTTGAATAACATCAATCTTATAATGTTCATCGTAGATGTACCTATATATTAATACACGTACACTGGTGGCTCAAAAAGGGGGCATTCCTGGTAGTGTGCCCTGTATACCTCGTTAAGAAGCTATAGTGGTTAACAACAATCTTCGATACGTTTAATTTAGAATTAGTTCATTTGGTAGTGAATGTAGTGTTGATCCAAGTGGGGAAAACAAGGATATGCTATTTTATCGCATGGATTCAGGATAACATAAAGATACAACTTTTGAGTTAACTTATGACTCTTTAATTTCATATTTAGAAGTTATTAGATTAAATGAACTTACTTTAAGTAAAGTTCTGATCATAATTATTATAATATAATTATAGCATATTATACAGCATATTTATATTTTAAATAAACTGAACACACATTATTATACATGTATGTACATAATAATATATAGTAGTAGTGTAATAATATTAAAGATACAACGTTCTTACTTGAATTAATTCAAATTTTGCTTTTAAGGCATGTATTAGATGTTAGGAAAATGTTGAGGAGGCGAGCATTTCTCCTCTATCAAAGATTAACAGTCATAAAATTTTAACCTCTTAGCTAGTACCTCTGATTCTTCTTCTACTTTCGGCTAGGATTAATCAAGTATGCCCAGATCTGTTGATCTGTTTTACTAACAGTAGCATCGGCAATATTCAAAAATTAATATTTCAAAAAATAGAAGTTTTACCTTTCCACCGTCCATGGGTTTTGGACCGAATTAAATAAAGGTTAGCTCATGCCATTTCGAAATTCAGAAACAAAATCCGAGAAATAAAATTTTTTTTAACATATTACATATTTCAAAAGTTAATAAACTATTGACAATTACTAGCTATTTATTCATTTTTTAGCTCAATGAATGATTTATATGTTAGTTTATTGGTTTAAAATCTGTGTAATTATAGCTCTGTGATTATGAGAAATTGGATAAAAAATATAAATTCATATGTAGGTATTTGATTAAAATTATTAATTTTTAATGAATAATAATATTATATTTGCGTAACTTAGCATATCATTTTAAAAAAGCATCTTTTATGGAAAAACACCGGCATTGTCACTTCGGATACTCATAAAGCTAATATTGGCAAGGTCAAATTAGGATTAGCCATTTTTATTATAATACTATTATAACCGGCTTGTTTGAATATACATTAGTACAATATAATACATATTACATATTAATAATATACAACCAGATCCCTTCACCACAAGCAATTCCAAAAAATTTCCCGCGCCATTTTAGCTAAGTTTTTATTTTATAAAAATTTGTGTATTTTCAGAACAATTAAATTAATAAAATGCTTTTTTACGTTGGTTATAAAATAACTTGTATTCAATTACAATAATTTATTATAGAAATTAAATGTATTATTAACTCTGAAATTAATATTAGATTAATATTTTTAAATTAAAAGGTTAAATAAACAATAAAACGAAATATTACTCGTAAGCTTTCAGCAATGGTTACTGCTGTCATCAGACGTTTAATAATAATAGTGAAATTACATGCAAACGGAATATAACGTATTGCCATATTTTAATTCTTCGTGCTAATGTTTTCAGAATATCAATCTTGTCATGAAACTTGGTTGTTTTGAAATGTTTCTAAAGAATTGTTTAATGAAAAGCTCGGATAATTTAAAACAGAAGAGTAAACAAGTAATCAAAGTATTTACTTGTGGTTGATAATCAAATTTTAATTTTATTTACAAAATTTTCGTTTCGTAAGTAATGAATTTGAATTTCAAATCAAAATACGTCTGAATTAAATTTGAATTTAAAACGTTAAAAAGTATAAACTTAGCAAAAAACAATTTGTTATAAACATACCGATTATTTATACAGCTGTCATATATTTCGTAAAAACAAATCTCCAAGAACCTGTCGTTCACCTTTTAATAATCATCAAAAATACATTATAGAATTATTTATAGCGTAAAACCTTCCTACTTTGCTACTCGGATTATAAAATAACTTGCGATCAATTCGCACTATGAGAGCAACACTATAGTAAGTGCAATAAAAAACAAGCGAGACAAACGCATTTTAAAATTCAATATTTGATGTTTGCAACTTCTTTGCTTCTAATTTTTTTTAGTTTAATTGAATATAGTTAAATATATGTAATAATGCTGCAATATGATGTATTAATATATGTGATTTGAAAATATTGAATTTTAAAATGCGTTTGTCTCGCTTTTAGTTTATTGCACTTACTATAGTGTTGCTCTCATAGTGCGAATTGTAATATTTATTCACTAATGTACAATTTGCAGACAGACTAACGACGAACTAGTGAAATGGGAATGAAATTTATATTAAATGCAATGTTTATTATAATATAAATTTTGAAATTTAATAATAATATTACGGTTTAATACTTTACATAATCATAATACATACACATAATGAAGATGATGATGATGAATGTACATAATATCTTCGATTTACTGCAAAAGTTGGACTTCCTACTTTTTTGCAGTAACTTGCAGTTAATTCAAATTTTACCTTTAGAGCAAGCAGGAGTTGAGCAGGAGGTGAGCATTCCTTCTCTACCGGATATTAGCAATCATGAAAATCTTAAGCTCTTAGCTAGTACATCTGATTGTGGTATATATTCTATTAAAAGCGTATTATTAATGGAAACAAGACCGACCTCTTTGAATTCCCTTGGATGGCACTTCTATCACATGAGGAAGGTAATATAAAAACTTATTTTGACTAAATTCAACAAGTTTTTCAAAATTATATTTATTTTAGACAATACCACAACATTTACTTGCGGTGGAACAATAATTAGTAATAGATATATTTTAACGACCGCTAATTGTCTTATTAATCCTAGTGGTCGGTAAGTTTATTAATTATTAATGTGTTTGCTGTGAAAGTCTGTAAAAAATAAAAATATCGTTTTAGCGTTGATTACTCAACCGTTCAGATTTTTTCTGTATCTTTGACATAATTCAGAAGTAACACATGTATGTTTAGGTTCGCGGGAGTTCGAGTTGGCGAATACAATCTTGCTTCAGACCCAGATTGTGAAACTGAAGGTAAAAATTCTTCTGTGTGTGCTGATCCTGTTCAAGATATCGAAGTAGAAGATATTATTGTTCATAGAAATTATAGTAGACGTCACAAAAAAAATGATATTGGATTATTACGATTGCGTACACCAATTCAATTTAATCGTAAGAAAATCCAACTCATTGTTATTAGAACTAAATTTTGTTTTGTGTATTTTAGGTAGTGTTCGACCTATATGCCTTCCTACAATTAATGAATTTAAAATTCAAAATTTTACCAATACACGGTTAATAGTAACAGGCTGGGGTATTACTTCGATTCATGGTAAACCGTTTTCCTAAAATACGAATAAATTATTTCAAGTCATGATATATTTTTATATCATAATTTTAACTGAATACATATTATTTTAAATTCTAGGATCAAGGAGCGATATCTTACTGAAAGCAGAAGTTTCCGTTGTATCCCAAAAGAAATGTAAACAAGTTTATAGACAGGTGAATAATATTGATCATAAATATTTATGCGCTGGTGGTCCAGAAGGAGACGCTTGTCAAGGTGATTCCGGTGGACCCCTTCAAGGTGCAAAATTGGTTAACGATGATCTTCAATACGTTCAATTTGGAATTACTTCATTTGGTAGAGGATGTGGAGGTCAGGATCCGGGTGTGTATACAAGGATAGATTATTACATGGATTGGATTCTCGATAACATAAAGATATAATGCTTTTGTTGATTTGTTTAACTTGTGATTAGATTTATAGTTCAATAAAATGCAAAAGAAGTTCTTATTATTATCTTATTTAAGGCATATAGAGAACTTGCCATAATCCTGATATACCACAATACGGGTAGTAGTGCTACTGCGTCTTTTGTTAAACTACTTTCTTGAAAAACTCATCGCTTTCAAGCTTTCATAGCTCTGTCTATGAAATATGTTAGCTTTCTGCTACTGAAAATTTTGAATTAAAAATCAACTAAATAATCGGTTTTACTTTTTTGACATTTTTTTAAACCTCATTTGTTTTGGAGTTATTTGAAAAATTTTCTTCCAAATCTGAAAGTAATAAAAATATGTTAATTTCTATCCAACTTGTAGAATTATATACTAAAAAAAACTAGAAGATCCATGAACGATTTAGTTTATTTTAAATTCTACATTTCTTTTTTTTTACATTTTTATGTGATGTGTTCTTATGAAAATTTTACATTTCTGAAAACTAGCTTGTTTTTTGACATTTCTTTCTTAGCAAATGCTTTATAACTACTAATCAAACAAACTATAAATATTTGAATATTGTCTTGTATATCTTAAATTAAAAATTTCACGTCGCAACAATAATCTTTTTATAAAACCACCATATTAAATATTTTTATTATATCGTAATAATGTAATTTTGGAAAATGTAAAAAGACAGAAGATGATTTCAATTGTATTTCTTCTAATGCCGTTGCTGTTTGAAACGGTACTTGCGCGTTGGTTTGACATTACCACGTTTTGGATTTCAATGCAGAGATACTTTTTGATGAAATTTGCAAAATAATAGGTCTGTAGTTTAGCTATTTTATATTACTCGCTTTTAATTATTAAATGTATTATGTAATAATTTTATTAGTAGTTTATAATATTTATTGCGTAGAAAAAATACCTATAAATTATTACACCTGAGGGTAATTTGGGAGTAATTGGATTGGAAAATACGATTACAAGAAGCTATTTTCATTAGTTTATTTAGGAGTTTTTAATAATACATTGAGGTTAGAGATTAATATAATTATTATTGAAATGATTGTCGAAACTCTATCATTGGTAAGTCAAAAAAGCTGAAAATTCAGGCATTTCAGGCTTCTATAGAAAATTGTGTCTATTTTTGTCAAAGTATAATTTAATTAAATTTATTCAGTTTATTCAATTTAGTAGATGTTTTTATTACTAATTTAAACTAATTTATTCAAATTTAAACTAATCGGCTGTAATTTTATTAAATTCGTGATTCTTGGTACAATACCATCTATGTAATTCAAACGCAATGAAACTTGGAAGAACTTGATAAGGTGCTAATAGAATAATAAAAATTTTAACGAAACATTTATTATTAAGAAATAAATTTATAATATTAAACGTATCCAATGATAATAGTAACATTGATAATTATAAAATAATTCTGTTAATAATAAGGTAGCTCTTGCAAAATTTTTCCAGGCAAAATGCCCGGTGCTTGTTCAAGATTAATTTTTTTCAATATAACCGTCCTTACTTCTTTTGTTTTAAATTTTTCATAGGGAAATCCATTTAGTGTGGTGCTTCTAGAGTTTTGTTAATTTTACTTTCCTCATCGATATTTATTTTTGATGGAAAGGGTTTAAATACTTTTTGAAGGTGCTCCGCAAATATTTTTGCCTTTTCCCGATCTATTTTGGCCCATTTTCCATGTTCTCTTCTGATTGGTGGGACGTGAGTTTGTGGCCGTTTCATTCTTCGCGTTGCTTTCTATAATGACCACTACGTAGCTTCTGATGCAGTTAGACTTTCCAAGTATTCTTGAATAGTTGCATTTTTTTCAACATTCTTTTATACTTTTATTGCTTTGTTAAATTTCGTTTTGTCGTGTTGTTTGCCAGATCTTTCGTAATTTACGTTTTTCTGCAATTTTTGTTTTGAAAATTTTGTTTTTGTTCTACGTACTTTTCTTTAGAAATTTAAAATATATACCAGCTAGATTACTTTACTTGACTGGAATTAAAATAAAACATTTACATTTTATATTTTAAATATTATTCTATTGATGATTTGTAGTTTTTTCGTTAAACTATAATTATTATTATGTTAATTTATTGATATAAAAGTTCTGTTGATTATAAGAAAATAAATTCCGAATACCATGCATTTTTATTGAAGGACGCCCACATCATCTATTCGGAAATTTAGAACGTTGAGTATATAAAAATCAAATGATTATAAGATCAATTTTATTCGATTTAATTAGGCTTACTTTTAATTGGGGTACAAAGGTGTGGGTTCAACTTTGATTCCTTTTTACCTTATAATTACATATCTTAAATAGCTAACATATGATGATTGGCTGATACGTTAAGTGATAAATAGGAACTAAATGTGCGGAGATAATGGAACTGGCCAAAGAAACCAACGGTTTGGCTTTCAACAAGCAGAGTGAACATAATTTACAATCATTATCAGGATATTCATAACTACTAATTGCTCGAGTTATTAATAAGTTTTTTTAAAACCTAATTGACGAGAATAGAAAAGCTTATTTTAAAATTTACCATTCTGAGATTCGTGTGTAATTTTTATGTAATATAAATAAATATTTTGCTATTTTATAAAAATTTTGTTCAATTTTCAACAAACATTACTTGGATTTACCATGGCTTTGCCATATATTTCTTCATGGTTACAAATTGTCCATCATACAAAATAAAAAAACAATTAGTTTTCATTAAAATCAATTATAATGGAAACCAGGAATTAAAAAAAACAATTTCCTATGTTAATTTAGAGCATAGAACAATAAGCAGAATAGCATGAAGTCGATACAGGTTGACAAATTGATTTTGAAATAGTAATACTTTAAAATTGAATCATTAACTACGTAAGTTGGCTGCAATACGAGTTAATCGTCAAAGTTTAAAGGTGAGGTCACAAACAGCTAATCACACGAAACATCGAAATCTTCAAAGTGGAAAAACCCATTTAGTACAGATAACAATTTTTTGGAAAAAGAAGATTTTCACAAATGTATCTTATGTTATCATAACCAAAATGTACCTTTTTTTTTTTTTTTTTTGGTGCGTTGGGGTGGGAAATCCTCATGGACACCACCCAGATGGCGTTGGGTGGTAGTGTCGGACTTTACCGACTAAAACCCCACTCCATCGACTTGCTCCGGAAATCGCAAGCATTACTTCCGGATGCAGGTCGCGTGCTCTTGTGTGCTTCCGCCCTTTCGGGACTTTGCTCTTCTTGGTGTATTCTATTTTATTCGCTATTTTATTCCTGTATAGCTGCGTTGTTCTGTATGCTTCTCTCAACTTGCTCTTTGGTTGACATAATGTCTTGTATATGTTCTTGCACTATGTTCCAGGCATCTTCGCTTTCCAGCATAATTTCTGCTAGGTTGCTGCTGTCAAGTGGTTTCCCAGTTTTTAATTGTCAGCTTCCTGTTTTCGTTCCACATGGAGCACTGGAACAGGGTGTGGTGAGGTGTGTCGACGGCGTCACAGAAGAAACAGATGTCATCTTCCTTCCTGCGAATTCTGTACAAGTACGAGGCGAAGCATCCATGGCCGCTAAGCGCCTGCGTTAGGTGGAAATTCATTTCGCCGTGCTTTCTGGTGACCCACCTCTCGACATCCGGTATTAGCTGGTGGGTCCATCTGCCTGTGGTTGCCGTTCTCCATGCGTCTTGCCAGTCGTTTAGTAATGTAGCTCTGGCCTGTGCTTTGTGTCCGCCCCTTTGTCGTGGTTTGTTTTTCTCTCCTTGCGAGGAGTTCTATGGGCGGCAGGCCTGCTAGTACGAGTACCGCCGCTTCTGAGATAGTGCGGTAAGCTTGTGTCATTCTCATCGCCAGTCTTCTTTGACATCTGGCCATAGCTTGTCTGTTACGTTCTTTATCCAGCGCGTGCGCCCAGACAGGTGCCGCATATAGCAGAATGGAGTCCGCCACCGCCGTCAGGAGCCTCCTCTTGGATGTGGACGGATCCCTCATGTTTGGCATTAATCTTGTAAGCGCGGAGATGGATTTGCCGGCTTTTTCTGTTGCGTTTCTAATATGCGAAGCAAAGGATAGGTTGCCGTCCAGGATGACGCCCAGATACTTGACTTCTTTCTTGGGGGTTATGGTACTGCCCCCAGTCGAAAGGTGGCGTTCGTCTTCCTTCGTCCACATCTCATAATTGCCTCTGTCTTGTCGGGGACGATCTCGAGGCCCCGATCTTGCATCCAACTCTGTAGTATCTCCAAGGCTTCGTTCATCTTTGTTTTGAGCGTATCTAATGCCCTATCTCGACCAACGACCATAATGTCGTCGGCGAAGCCAATCACTTCCACATCCTGTGGAGTTGTAATCTCAGGATTCCGTCGTACATGACATTCCATAGTGTCGGCCCGACGACGGAACCCTGTGGTACCCGCTCGTAACTTCTACTTCCTCTTGCATTAGGTCTTCGTCCACTAGGATGCTTCTGTCACACAAGTAATCAGCAAAGATGCGCCTCAGGCAAGGACTTATCTGCTTCTCTTCCAGAGCTTGGAGTATGCATGCCCACCTGGCCGAGTTAAACGCGTTCCTGACGTCGACCGCTACCGCAGCGCAGTACCTGCGGGTGCGCCGAGTGCCGCTATTAGCATTTCTTGCTATTTGCTGGACCCTGGCGATGGCGTCGATGGTGGAGCGCCCTCGCGAAAGCCGTATTGGTTGGGGGAGAGCCCTCCCCTGTTCTATCTCCAGCTTGAGTCTGTTGAGTAGCAGCCTCTCGTACGCTTTGCCGAGGTGGTCAATTAGGCAAAGCGGTCTGTATGAACTTGGGTTATTGAGAGCTTTTCTCCTTTTCTAATGAGCACCAAGGTACTTCTCTTCCAAATTTTTGGGAAGGTTTGCTTTCTTAGGCAATCATTGTAAACCCCTAGGAAGGCGTTTGGAGCTGATGTTGCTGCTCCCTTGATAATTTCGGCCGGTATTCCGTCCGGCCCCGGTGCCTTCCTGGTTGCCATCTTGTTTACCGCTTGTTTTAGCTTGTCGTGGTTGAAGGGTTCTAACAGGTGGTCAGCGTCTTCGTCAGCAGTTTGTGGTCTTTTGGCGTGTTTGGGGAAAAGCGCATCCACGATTAACCCCACTCTTTCCGCCGTCATTCCAGGAATATGGGATTTGCTCAGGAGTTTTTTAGTGACTATTTTGTAGCCGAGTCCCCATGTGTCGGACTCGACCTCTTCAATTATATTGTTCCAGCTGTCTTTTTTGCTTTTGGCGATAGTTCTTCCCAATTCTTTCTTCTTGTTGTCATAATCAAGTAACATGGTTTCGATTTTTCCGAGGTCGCCCCCGGCTCTTGCGCGTGTGAGTTTCCGTCGCGCTTTGACCGACTATTTGCGGCTTGCGGCTATTTCGGCGGTCCACCAGTACACCGCTCGTTTGCTGGCGTAGTTTGGTGCTGGCATAGTCTCCTTGCAGATGTCTTCCAGGGTACTGGCAAGGTCCTCTGGGGAAACTAGATTTTCGGCTTTTAGTCTCGTTGTTATCAAGCTTTCAAGTTTTTCTTGGTCCAGCTTGTTTAGTTGCCATCTTTTCTTGCCTTTACGTCGCGTGTCAATGGTTTGCTCGAGCGTGAAGCCGATGTACTGGTGGTCGCTCAGCGTCTGCTGGGGGAGCACCGCCCAATCGGCCAATCTCGCCATTATATTTTCCGACGCCAGGGTCAGGTCGATGATGGAGGTGGACTCTTTTGTTCTGTCTCTGGTGGAGGTGCGGCGGAAGGTGGGCCGATCACCAGTGTTGCAGACCTGGAGAGTAGTGTCTGCTATTCCTCCACCAGGATTTCTCCCTGGCGTTGTAGTGGCTTTCGCCCCACTCGGGGCCTTCGCGTTGAAGTCGCCTGCAACGATAGCTGGTTTTGTTGCGTACCTAGGTTCAGCACTAAGTTTTCCACCTTGTTCTCAAACTCTGCCCTGCTGGAGTTGGGGGAGTAGTAGGTGCTGTATATCACTATCTCCCCAATATCGGCCCACGCAAAGCCGTCGCCTCGCCCGCAGTTGTGGATGGGGATTTGGCTGTCTATGTAGATGGCCGCGGTCTTTGTATTGTCGGCGACCCAGCCTTCTTTGATGTTGTTTGGCTCGCTGATGATCGCGATGTCGACCTTCTGCTGGTTAATTGTGGCTTTCAGCAGGTCTTGCGCTCTGGCCGCGTTGTTTAGGTTGATCTGTAGAAATCTAACTTTTCGTTGCCGTTGCTGTATTGGCAACTGTGGGCTGTCTACATCTCCATTCGAGGTGGCCGAGCTCGTTGCACTTCCAACAGCGTCTGGTGTCACCTGTGTATGTAGGGCAGGTGTTACTACTTGTCCGATGGCCCTCTTGCTTGCAGATGTTGCAAAGGGCAAATTCTCACAGTTCATCGCGGCGTGGCCTTCTCTACCGCACTTATTGCACATGCCGGACCTGTCCGGGCCGTTGCACGCCGCGGACGGATGACCCGGCATCCAGCACCTGAAGCAACGCTGGATAGTCTTTTCTTCTCTGACTCGGCAACCGTTCACTATGCCGATGCGCACGCGTGGATTTTGGTGAACCAGTCCGCCGTTTTCCTCTTGCTTGTATTCTCAGTATTTGAGTGCCCTGGAAATATGGGCGTAGATCTTTGATTGTGAGATCCTCCACATCCCAGCCTGGCTATATCGGCTTTCACCTCTTCGAGGTGGCATCCTCCTCGATGTCGCGAATGGCGAAGGTTTTCGTGTTGCCCGCGAGGACTTTTACGTCCTCCGGGGCTAGTTTCTCGCGGAGCTGAGAAGCCACCTCAGCCGCCCGTTGGTCGCTTTCCAGCTCGACCAGTATGTCGCCATTCTTTGTCTGCCTCATGGCTTTCACCCAGGGCATCGTTTGGCTGGTCTTAACTGCTTGCTTAATCGCGTCGATCTTCCTCTTTACGTCTGCGGAAGTTGCCTTTACCATGAGAGCTTCCGGTCTCTCTCGCTTAGTGGACTTTTTTGATCTTGCTTGTTCTTGCTTTTGTTGTTTTATTCTCTTGTTTGCTACCATTTTGTAATTCTCGTCGTCGACCTTTTCGTTCGCTTTGTTGGGGGGATCGCTCTCCTGATTGAGGTTTATTAGGTGGTTCATTGTCCGCACATTTCGCACCGTTGTATGCGCGAACGTTCGCGCGTTTATTCGGGTCACCTCTAGTAGCCCTGGCGTAGTTTGGGCCTCTCTGTTCACGCGAGGAGGCGGAGGATTTTTCTTGGGCGACTTGAGCCTGCCCTCGATGGCGTCGACAGACCTTTGCATAGTGTCGATGTTTTTGGTGATGGTGTGCAATTCGTGTGCACCCGCCTCCGGGAGGGAGATCCCCTGCACTTTCGCCCCTATGCTTCCTACTTCTTCTTCCAGCGCCGAAACTGCGTCCTTGATTGTGGCAAGCTCTAGATTTATTTGCGCTGTGGGGTTCATTTCTATAGTTGTTTGTGCCGTGATTTGTTGGATGGTTTTACCAACGTCTTTCTTGTTTTCTGAGACTCTGTGAGGATCGCATTAATCATGATCTCTTGCTTCTCAATTTTGTATTCATCGCCTCCATTTGCTGCTGTATGTCCTGCAGCGTTACAGAGTCCCGTTGGTGGGAGGCTCTTTCGTTATCGTGGAGGGTTTGCAATCTGCTCAACCCATCATTAAGGACTTTGTGAATGTTTTTAATTGTTCCATGGTCATGCCGCTTCTTTGCAACTTGATACTTTGCGTGTTATAATCTTTCAGTCTTTCGACCACTAGCTGGAACTCGTTCTCACTCGAAAAGTCAAAAGGATTTGGGGTCGTAGGCGTCCCCTTGGGCGTCGCATTGGGCGTGGTGGCGGTTTTCGCCAGGGTTACGAGGTTCAGCGCTATCTGTGTTGGTTTAGCTTGGTTTCTTCTTGATCTTGTGTTTATAGAAACTTTTCCTTTTCCATTTGCTTGCCTTGGTCAACTGTAGTTTTCCTTTTTCATTATCTTGCCTGGGTCGTCGTCTTTGTTGCAGTAGCTGGATGACGATCGGAGTGAGCCTGCTTCCTCGCCCCGTCTCCGACCGGTACTAGGGTATCCCCTTGCACCGTAAACTCTACTTCTTTGGTGTCTTCAGTCATTTTTGGTTTAGAGGTGGTGTTGTCGCTAGCGACGCCCGCTGTTCCCTCGGGCGCCATGCAGCCATCGGCGCGACTTCCGTCACCTTGGCTTAGGGGTTTATCTTCGCAGCGCAGTATCTCAGCTACACTTGTTTTGTGTCTTTCCGCCATCTTTGTCACTTTTTCGCTTGGAGGCGGCGAACCAAAATGTACCTAGATTTTAGTACTGGAAATGTGTTCAAAACTTCACGATAAGTTTTTATGCCTTATGTTTCAATGAAGTTAGTAATTTTGAAAAAATCGAGCAGTAAACAGTGAAGAATCGATAAGTTTTTATTAATAATCAAAAACAATTTTTTGAAAACTATTTTTTGAAGATTTTTTGAATTTTGAAGAAAACTATTTACGTAGTAAAATATTATCAGACCTGGAAAATATTGTTGTTCGAGATCGTAATTTTGAACTTTGTAAATCGAACAGGTTAAACAATAAATCGGAAATTTCCGGAGGCAATCCAGAGCAATCCCGAGCAGACAAAAATATACTTGTCGAGGTGATTTCGGTACACCTCTCCTAGGAGCTTAATTGGTTAACGATCCTTAATGCATTCGATTTGGAATTAAATACTTCATTTGATAAAGGCTATGGAAGGGTTCCGGGAGCGTCAACAAGAATAGGTTATATTCTTGATAACATAAAAATCTAATTATGTAATACAAGCGAAGCATTGTTACTTTGTTTTATAATTGAATATTTCAAATAAAATAATGAAAGTTGTTTTTGAAATACGACTATAAAATTTGACTTACAGCATATCAAATAAAGTTTTTATTGTTATCATCTGATTTAGGATATTTTAATAATACACTGCGGTTGAAGGTTGATACAATTGAATTGCAAATTACTGAAACAGTATCACTGACAATTCAAAAAATGTGAAAATCGCAGTTGAGGCTTCAGTAAAAAAGAAGGCAAACAAACAAATAGATGCAACCCCTTCACGGGGTTTTAGTTTTTTTTTGTACACGATGGAACCGTAATAACTAAAAAGGTGAGTTGTCAATAAGCAGATGTCTTTTTTTACCATATTCTCATGTTATATTTTGGAATGTTTACTGTGTGCGAAAAAAAAAATGAAAATAAGTTCGATCTGGTCAATTGAATTTACTCTTACAACACAAGAAATAATAGATACATACACACTATACATCTAAGGAACTCGATACTTTTTTATTCCCTGAAGCTCTTCAACAAGTTTCCGCCATCCGTCAGAGCACTAGACAACAAAAAGTTTAAGAAAATAATGCATTGATAGCTATTCAAGCAGGTTTTCACGAGATGGACGACTTCTTGAAGATTTTCGCTGATCTTCGGTTTTTCAACATACATATTTGGCACTTGTTTTTTTTAAATTAATTTTATTTAAATAAATTACACTTCTATTCTACTCTACGTTAGTCTCTTCTAAACATAAAAAATTAGTGAAATTCCCTTCCACTGAGGGGAAAGCTAAAGAACAAGAAAAAAATGTGATTTTAAAATGAATAGTTTGTTTTTTGACTTCAAAAATTTATTATTTACATTTTGCTATTCTAAGTTAGCTTGTTTATTTTGTTTCTTTTTAAGGCCTCGCCACATAGCTTGTGCAATGCTATGCCAATATAAAACTCCAAATTAAAAGCATAAGGTTTTTCATAGTGATGTCCAAATAGCTATGCAGATTGCTCTATCATGTTTTACACAATCTTGAAATTGTTGACTGTGCCAGCATGACATATATATTATTAACCTTTGAAATTAATATTTGATTTAAATTTTTTTTAAATTAGAAGGTTAAATGAACAATAAAACGAAAAATTATTTGTGAGCTTTCAGCAATGGCTGTATCAGACATTTTGATATAAAAAAATTTAAATCAAATATTTATTTTTTTTCCTGTTTGTAATTATTTTTCGAGAAACCACAGACACTTCTAGTTTTAATAAATCAGCACTAATTTGTTACAAAATTTAATTATTTATTAACTTAAAAAACAATATGATAATAATAACAACTTTTTTTGTAATTTAATGCATTATAAATCAAATTACAAATTCATAAATCAACAAAAACATTATATCTTTATATTATCAAGAACCCAATCCATGTAATAATCTATCTTCGTATACACACCCGGAATAGGACCTCCACATATTTTACCAAACGCAGTAATTCCATATTGAACGTATTGAACATCGCCATTAACCAATTTAGCACCTTGGAGAGGTCCACCGGAATCACCTTGACAAGTGTCTCCTTCTGGACCACCAGCGCATAGATATTTATGATCAATATTAAGGAACCGTCTATAATCTTGATTACATTTTTTTTCGGATACAACGGAAACTTCAGCTTTCAACAAGTCATCGCTTTTTGGTTCTAGAATTGAAATGTTGACTTAAAAGAACTTAATCGTTATTTAAGGAATTTGATTACCATAATTCGAAGTAGTACCCCAGCCTGTTACTATTAACCGTGCGTTGGTAAAATTTTGAACTTTAAATTCATTAATTGTAGGAAGGCATATTGGTCGTACACTAACTAAAATTTAACCAACAAAATTTAGTTCTAAAAACAATGAGTTTATTTTTATTACGATTAAATTGGATAGGTGTACGCAAACGTAATAATCCAATGTCATAATTTTTGTGACCTAAACTGTAATTTTGATGAGGAATAATATCTTCGATTTCGATGTCTTGAACAGGATCAGCACAGACAGAAGAATTTTCACCTTCAATTTCACAATCTGGATCTGAGCTAAGATTGTATTTGCCAACCCGAACTCCCAAAAGCCTAAATATACTGGTGTTACTTCTGAATTATGTCAAAGGTTTAGTAATCAATGCTGAGACAACTTTTTTTAATCGCATAATTTTCATGTTTTACAGACTTTCACAGGAGACACATTATTTAGTAAACTTACCGATTACGAGATTTAAGACAATTGGCGGTCGTTAAAATATATCTATTATTAATTATGGTTCCAGCACAAAGAAATGCTGTCGTATTCGCTAAAACTAATATACGTAATTTAAAATTTTTTTATCAAGTTTTGCTATTATATTACCTGAATCATCTTCCTCATATGATAGAAGTGCCATCCAAGGGAATTCAAAGAGGTCTGTCTTAATTCCATTTGTAATACGCTTTTTAATAGAATATATACCACAATCAGATGTACTAGCTAAGAGGTTAAAATTTTTATGGCTGCTAATATCTGGTAAAGGAGGAATACTCAACTCCTCAATATTGTCACTTGCACCTGATGCATGTTCTGAAGTAAAAATTTAAATTAACTGCAAGCGACACTGCAAGTTACTACAAAAAGGTAGTAGGTCCTACTTTTTGCAGTAACCCAACCATATTATGTAGATCATGTAAATTTACATAATATGTATGTATGTACATCTATCTATATATATATAAAAATGGATGTATGTTTGTGTGTTCCTTATAGACTCCTAGACCGTTCGACCGATCCCAACCAAATTTTGCACAGTTACTCTCTAGGACCCTAAAGAGGTTTTCCGCTAAAATCGGGACCGAAAAGCTTAATTTAAAAAAAGTAAAACTTGCGGACGCGCATGAATGGAACGAGATTCCCATCGCCAATACCAGTAATCTATATGTTACCGGCAATCTGCGAAATTAGGCAATTTGCAGAATTCCTAGGCAATCTGCAAACCCACCAAGTGGTTAGGCAATATGCAAATTCACTAGTACTTTAGGCAATCTGCAAAATGGCTACGGTGTTTTAGGCAATTTGCAAATTGTCTATATTGTTAGTCAATGTGCTTTTGAAAATGTAACAGACTCACATTGACTAGGCAATATGAAAAACGATATTTTAAATAGATAATTTTAAAAGGAACAATATTAGGTTACTTATTTTTATAATATATTAATTTTTAACTATAATATAACTTGTTAATTAAAAGTTTTAAATTATTACTTATTTTTTTATTTTATTTATTTTTACATGGATTACTAAAGTGACAGCGACTATTACATTTTACATTATTTCTAAGGCATTTGCAAGATTTATTTATGCACTTCTTTGTGCAATTACATTTTAGCATTCCCTGGCCACCTCCAGAGGAAGCAGTTGACACCGCCGATCGAAGACTAATTTCGGCTGCAGGTACATCTTTTGCGTTTATAAAATTTTGGGTCACCGGCTCGAATTCATTCCGACTATAACATTTTGTAGAACTCCTGTTCTAGTTCCTATTTTAAAAACCCATCTTCTTCGCCAATAACAACACCCAACATATTTCGTGGATCTGTTCGACCCCTATCGAAAGATGGCACGGGTATTATTACGTTATCGCCAGTAGTGCAACCCTTTAATTTTTTGAGAATTTCCAAGCATTTTATTTGCCTGAAGATCCTGAAAATTTTTGTCTGGTTCCTCTCAACATTTATATTCTGGCTTCTGATACAATGCAAACAAATTATTCTATTCTCGATACTTTGGCTGCATTTCGTTTTGTGAACATAGTTTTTGCAGTCAGCACAGTTTTCTTCGCTCTCACAAGTACATTCACAAACAGTGCACACTTCTTTGTTTACTTCAAGATTACAATCTTGTAATATAATTTGCATATCTTCAATATCCATATCTTCAAAATTGTTTTCCTGGTCACTTACGTGTTCTTCTGTGATGTTGACTACCCCTTCATTATTATCTACATCGTATTCGGACCGCATAACTTCAATGTTATCATCAGATACTGTGTTTTGATTCTCTAAACTCGAATCTTCAAAAAGAGTTTCCAGTTCTTCTTCAGTATTAATTTTTCAAGCATTTCTTTCGGTATAGGTAATCCATTTAAACCTACTTTTAAAGGCATCCCAAAAAGACTCTCATAGGGTGAACGACGAATACCGGCATGCAGTGCTCTATTTTTAGATATTTGAATAAAGGGCAAAAGCTTAGCCCAGTTCGTAGTTTTGTAATCAGACATAGTAGCAGTTATCATATTTTCGATATCTTGATTGGCGCGCTCAACGCTCCTTGCGACTGGCTGTGACGCGGCTTTCCATGTACAAGTTTACATTCAGGCCAGTAAGTTAGAAGCTCTTTTAAAATTTTATTTTCAAATTCCCTACCATTGTCTGTATGTAGAATACTAGGCGCTCCAAGAATGCAAAAAATATTATAGAGCTCCCATGCTACATCACTTGCCGTCTTGGATTTTAAAGGTCGTAACTGGACAAATTTTGTAAAATGATCTTGAAATACCAAAATAAATTTATATTCTCCATCTGGCTGAGATTGATAATCAATTAGATCAACTTGACACCTAGACATAAAGTTATTTGAACGTATAGGTTTTACTACTAATTTCTTGTTGGGCATAGATTTTTTTAATTTGCACTCTTCACATAGCGAAAGAAAAATAGAAATCACTTCTCTGGTAACAAACGCATATTTCAAATTAATTTCTTTGACCATTCGGTCTCGTCCACCGTGCCCGGTGGAAATATGGGCTTGTAATAAAACGTCGAACAGTTCTTCATTGCAGATCACAAATAAAATAGAGTCTTCTGCAGTTTTTCTTAACTTAATTAATTTGAAAACGCCACCCACATTTATTACTTCATATCTACAAAGTTTAAAATTTAAAACATGATTCAACCTAACCTAAATTTATACATACCGCTTTTTTAACCTGTAGTATTTTTGCTTGTCATCGAGAATATTTACACCCTTTATCATATTCATTATATTTTCTCTTTCATTAAAAGACAACAATACATTATTATAATTCTTTTCATTGGATAATTTATTCACATTTTCAAGAAATATCTCGCTTTTGCCGATCGCCATGTCAAAGTATAATAAACAACTTGTACACTTTAAAACAACTAGACACAACTTTAACACAATGAAATTATTAATGAAAAGTGTTAGTAGGGTACTAACGTACCCTCAAAATCAAAGTTACCATCATAATAATAAAAAATTTTAACTTTTAATTGATTTAAAAATAATACAGAATCGTCTTGGGGGACTGTTCACAAATTACGTAACGGTCCTAGGGGGGAGGGGGGGTTTGAAAATTTGTTACGATTTGTTACAATCCGGCAAGTGAAACTGTTGCACAATGTCTAGTCAATGTGAGCCTGTTACATTTTCAAAAAGCACATTGACTAACAATATAGACAATTTGCAAATTGCCTAAAACACCGTAGCCATTTTGCAGATTGCCTAAAGTACTAGTGAATTTGCACAGTGCCTAACCACTTGGTGGGTTTGCAGATTGCCTAGGAATTCTGCAAATTGCCTAATTTTGCAGATTGCCGGTAACATATTATTGTGGTTTTTTTCGTGAAAGGACCCCTTTCCGAAATTCCGTTGCAACACCATAAAAAAATTAACCCAGTTGTCTAGGATTAATCAGCGGAGAGCTATGAGACTTACCCAGTAGTGAGTTCTAAGGTTCGCAGCTCTGAAAATGAATAAATGTTCGGCGACCACAGCGCAATTAAAACTCGAATATTGAGACGTGATTTCAAAAATTTGCTTTATTTCCAAACCGATTTTGGGACAAAATTCCAAATATGCCAGGTGGTGTAATTGTGTTTTTGCTTGGTAATTGAAATTTAAATTTAAAATTTGAAATCATTTGCTGAAATTTAAACCACCAAACAATTCTGTGTCTTGTGTAAATCTTTACAATGGTAATAATTTTTTAAAATAATTATTCAAAATGTTTTAACACAAATAAAATTTTATTAAATTAGCGCACAAATGTTCAACGACTGACCTTATTGACACTCCAGGTGTTGGCCTAATGCTGCCTTCAATTATCCAATTCAAATCCAAAACTCGTTGACTCGTACAAGTAAAACTTTGATAATTCCAAAATAGCTCCTCTTTTCGACTCCAATACAAACTTAATGACTCGCTGCACAAATCAAACTTGAATAACTCCAAAATGGCTCCTCTATCAAAATTTTCATTTGCTATCTTTTTAGATTCGATAAATCCAACCAAAAACTTTGATCAACTCGCAAATATAAAACAGACGACCCCGTCTTCAGAAGGCACTATCACAAACTCAAAAATTTACCGCTTTCACGGCAACGCAAATCAAAAATCTCAAAATTCACGTCCTCCAGCTGACGTGCATTCGGTCTCTCGTCCTCAGACCAACTCTCCTCCTTTTTCTTTCTTTTCAAAATTGCCAACATTCAAAAACATTTTTTCGTTTCCAAATTTTAAATTTTATCCTGCCATAAACAAACGGCGCACAAAACACACTAATGTCAAATAATCACACTGTCAAATTCATCAAAACAAATCATGATTTTGTGTAAAAGGTGTTGAAAGTAACAATTTTTGGCATTCTTGTTGGCAAAATAAAGCAAATTAATTTTGTTGATCTTCAAATTGATCAACAAATCGAAATTCTTAAAAAAAAACATTTATTCTTTCTCGCAGTGACGAGAAACCTAACACTACTGGTAAGAAACTAGTAAAAAACCATTTTATTGTATTTTTGAAGTCTAATTTCAAAAATATCACCACAATATATATATAAAAATGGATGTATGTGTGTGGGTGTGTGTGTTTGTGTGTTTGTTCGACCGATCCCAACCAAATTTTGCACAGTTACTCTCTAGGACCCTAAAGAGGTTTTCCGCTAAAAACCGGGACCAAAAAGCTTAATTTAAAAAAAAAAGTGAAAAATTGCGGACGCGCATGAATGGAACGAGATTCCCATCGCCAATACCTGTAATTGATATATGGTAATTTTACGTTGGTATATTCACATTCAGTACCTACACTTTTTTTCTACCGAGGGATTAACCACTAAACAATTTTGGTGTATGAGTACCAGCAATTTAAGGAATTTATTAGCAATTACATTCAATATTATCTTCTAAATCTATTATATAAAATTGAATGTTTGTTGGTACGTTTGTTGGTTTGTTCGTCTTTTAATAACTCCTAAACCGTTCGACCGATCCCAACCAAATTTTGCACAGTTACTCTCTAGGACCCTAAAGAGGTTTTCCGCTAAAAACCGAAACCGAAAAGCTTAATTTAAAAAAAAAGTGAAAAATTGCGGACGAGCATGAATGGATTAACGAGATTCCCATCGCCAATACCTGTAATTGATATATGGTAATTTTACGTTGGTATATTCACATTCAGTACCTACACTATTATAAGTGATTTGAAATACTGGAGAAGAAAAGCTGTAGAGAAAATTGTAGAGTACAATATAAACCGTTCTGAAACACTCGACAACGGGAACACTAAAAATCATTCTGAAACGCTCTAGCAACGGGAAGCAAGATTTCTCGTCGAAAAGAAAACCTTAAGCGAAGCAGGATACTCGGGAAAATCTAAATACTTCACACAAAGGCAAAGTATTTTAATTATAGGGAGACCCCGGGCGAAGCCGGGTATCCAGCTATTCAATCATTCAGACAAAGGCAGAGTTCCACCTTTTTAATGAGACCCCGGGCGAAGCCGGGTATCCAGCTAGTATAATATAAGTATTAAACCGTATTTATTTTTATTATTAAATTAAAATTTCAAAAATTAATATTATGAATTAATAGTGATATTAACATTGTACTGAAACAAAATTTATCTCTTATTATTTAAATATTGGATTTAATCTAAATTTATTTCTTCATTAATTATTATTTACAAACTAATTAGTTACTGAAAAATGCAATCTTTTCATGACGATTATGATTACTTGCAACTCGAAAAAGTCTTACCTTCGGTACTTGCGCTAATCTCAATTGCATTAGACACTTGACACAGGATTAAGGTGATTGTAAGAAATTCGGCAAGTTTTGAAAACATTGTTGCACTTCTTTTTAATAGTAGTTTTCTTTCACTGAAGATAATAATTATATATATAAACTATGTATTCATGAATTACTATAATAAATTGAGCCCAAGCTGTTTTATGTATAAGTAATCGTAGCAGAGAAGTGGGGGAGATTTATAGGATTTTCATATAGTATACTTTTAATGATTGATAAGGTGAACCAGAAATTGTTGCCGATCACAAGAAATATTGTTGTTTTATGAAGCGTTTGACCTTGCCGTATAAATATGCAACCTCAGTTTTTCATTAATTTTTTTATAGTATTTTCGTAAAAAGGACGTAGGGCAGAATTTCGGTATCATTTTAATTTCAGCAATAAATATAATGCGTTTGGCTACTTGACACACCAGGGTGATAGGACTTGATTGAATTTTTATTATTATTTTATTACGAAGAAATATTTTATATAAGGTATGGTCACCCTGGAAAGATGAAGTTTACAAAATTTCTTATCAAAACAGTATTTATGGACAGGAAGTAACAATATATTGATAAAACAAAACTTAAAAGTCGCTATTAAAATAATAAATAGAAAAAAAGCAAAACACTCGACTCCGTAAAAAGCGAACTAATAAAAAGATGGAAACAAGCAAGTTAAATATCAGATCTTTCTTTCTGAATTTGTAAAAAGACTTTATTTTTTATTTGCAAAATTTTATTTTCAAATATTCCAAAGATACTTTATTTAATGGAAAATTACACAATTCTTTCTTACATCTACTCTTATACATTTAGCAGGAGTTGCACCAAGTAAAATATGAATCAGGATCAATCAGAATATGATATCAGGACTGTTTTATAGCAGTTATTTAGTAGTGGTATTCTTCTGTAATTTTTGCACTTCTTCGTGTTTTTTTGTGTATTGAAACTTACAATTCTCGCTATATTCCAGTCTTTTAGCATTAACTCTTCGGATCATACTACCACCATTAGTTCGTACAATCTTCCTAACGTTATTTCATTTCCCGTCTTTATTAGTTAGTTCAGTGTTAATGCCATCTAATCCTGGTGTTTTCCTATTTTTTACAGAGTCGAACATTTAAAAAAATTCTTCATACGTAGCTTCTTCTACTGTCTTTTCTTCGTTTGAAGTTATTGTTTTATCATCTATTCTGTCTCCTGTCTCTTCATGCAGTTATACTCTGAAATACTTTTTTCGAGATTTTATTGATTTCCTCCTTTTCATTCTTTATTTGTTTTTCTTTGTTCATCATTCCTCTCACTTCGGTTTTGTAGTTAGTTTTCTGTTATTTAATTTTTTTCTCAAATTTTTCTGGAGTTTCTAATATTTGTCTCTGTGTCAGTCTTCATTTCTTCAATCCACTTCTGTTTTTTGTGTTTGCACATTTTAACAGTAGATCTTTTTTCCTTTTTGTATATCTCATTATTCTCCATTTGATTTCTTTTTTTGGCTCTATCATCACTTCACATTCCTTAGCAAACTATTTGTTTCTTGTTGTTATATCCATTCGTTCAATTGTCTTTTCGGCAGTTTTTTTTTACACTAACTATCTTTAATACTGCTCCATTTTTTATCTACGTTGTTACTTTGTTTTCTATTCTAAATATATTACCTTTCTCTTTTTCCTGTTTTGCATGGGGGGGTTATACCTATTTTGATTTTCATTATGACTATTTATTGAGGTCTCTGTATCAACACTTGTTCCTCAATATGATCTTGAATAATTTATTTTGGAAGTGTTTCTATTTGCTACCAGAATATGATCGATATGATTTCCAGTAATGCTTCCTGGTCTCATCCAAGTTTCTTTATATTTGGATTTGAAATCTGTGGTCACTATTCTCAAGCTACACAAGGTCGCCAAGTTACACCGCTTTTCTTTGTTTTCAATTACAATTATATAACTTCGATATTACAATGTCGTTTTTAACCTCCACGTTATTATACTTTAAAGTAAGAACAAGTTCTATTTCTGTGCTATGCTATCTATATTATATAATTTCAAAAAAATAAATAGCCACAGCCATTTCATAGAATTTAAATTGCTGAACCAGCATTATATTCACCAGTAAACATTTTTAACACAGGGTTAATTCATGGAATTAACACGTGGAAGTGAAATATAAAAAAAAAAAAAAGGGTTAATTGAAGTTTTATCAAAAAGTACATCCATTATTTCCTTAACGCACGAGCGCATGAGAAAAACTTAGTAGAAAAATAATTTAATCATTAACACATACTGCAGACTGGATTTGACGTGTGTATGTTAAATTGTCGATTATTTGCAGATATTTATTCGTCATTTTTTTGCTGACGCTAAAATTTGCAGATTCGGTCTAAATCATGTGTGGGCACAGATAAATTCTTCAGTTCAAGTTGGTAGTCGGATATCTGTGGATAGTGTATGGACACCATAAGAATCACTAGTTAAAATTTCACTTCGTTAAAGCTTTCCATTGGGGAGAATTTTATGGGGCAGACATACAAACATTCACTTTTATATATTAAGATTATAGGTACAGTTTGCCGGTACATTAGTCAGTAAACTGCTCTTATTACAGAACTGTGCAACAATGTTTTTAAAATTTTGTGAACTTATTGTTAGTATTATTATTATTATTGCAATTCTTAGTCAATTGTCGAATTCAATTAGCAGCAATGTATGTAAGTAAATATATAACTTTTTCAGCTAACAACATATTGTAATTATTAAAAAATTTACAGATTAAATTAAACAATAACACAAATTTTTTGCAACGAAATGTTGATGTTATTGTTAATTGCTCGAATCTTAATAATTTCATGTTCATATTATCGAGTAACGCTGAATTATAATATGGCATGTCAACCTTGTCCACCAGTCAATTAGCCAACAAACAAGACAATGACGGAGAAAGATTCAGTAAATCAAATGAAATTTTACTTTCGAAAATTAGTAGTATGCACAATTCAGGCAAAATCCTGATTACAAAAAAATTAGATGTACGTATGTATGTATAACGACCGAATGAAATTGCCCCATTTTTTTGGCACACCTTCCATTTATAATTGCTGTGACAAAAATTGCAAACGTGTTATATTCGGAGTCCACCTAATTTAGATAAAAGGGATTGGAAAGAGCTTCTGCAAATTTTGCATAAATTCGTTTTGAGATTTTCTTATAGAAAAATTTGCAACTTTAACTTTTGACAATTAAAAGATTAAGATAAAATTGGGATGAGATGGAATGGATGGAGAATAAATTATCCTTCTAATCAAGAAAATCAATTGCAAATTGCTTTTTCTCAAATAATAAAAAAACTGAGAAATTACTTAGTAAACCAAATCAATAGCGCATAAGATCTAATGCAGCAAATAAAGCAAACAGATTGGATTCGAAGCTGGAATGAAGCAGCAGAAATTTAGGACCGTCGTGATTGCCAATATGCGACCTTTGACCCGCAGATGATGCGAACTGACCATGTGTTGCGCTCTATATTGTATATTACAGATTTTGACTTTCTTTATGTTGTTTGCTAACAATTCCCATTATTATTTTTTCCTTAGACCGTAATCGATTGCTACACTAGCAAATTCTCTAAATATTTTCAATCAAGGTTATTGAGATAACAATTATAATTACTTACTTTTTGGTTAGACATAATTAAATACTTAGATTACTACCCGGGTTATAGGTCATTGTTATAGGTCATCGATAAAAGTTTTTCTATTTAAAAATAAACAAAAGTTGAGTGTTCGATCATCCTAAACGCATCACGCATCTATCAAATTACATAATAATATGTTTTATTAGTTTTATAATATTAAAAATAATACGGTCGTTGGTCTGGGTGTTAGCGCGATCAACTGCTAATATAAGGTGTCCCGGTTCGAATCCGGGTAGAGCTCACTCTGCAATGCCGTCTCCGTGTTTCGGAATGCACGTAAAGGCAGAGGTCCTCTTAAGTTAATGAATTGCCATCATTAACAATATATAATTGGGTAACGGGCACATCTGAAGCCAATCAGTTTTGTTTTTTCTGTATGTCTACTATGTATGTGATAACACTGCGCACGCCACAGACATGGAAGATGTGATCGCCAACGCATTGCATAGTGCATGACACCCAAAAACAAGAAGTAATTAATTATTATTTATTGAATGAGGACTATAGTTTATGGCAGAGCGAGCTTGTACATAAGCGAGATCAATAAATAAGGCGAGCGAATAAAACCTAAACCAGGAGCAAAATCCAGGTTTTCTAGTAAAAAATAAAACAACTTGTGAAGGAAGATTCTTACATATTTCAGCTGCAATCTTTCCCGATAGAGAAGTTCATGGTTATGAATCAAATATTATGTGTGTTACTCCGGACTATAAATCTACGGAAGGAAATTGACATAAGTAAATTTCCAATTGGCCTTCCTTTTCTGCAACGAAAAGGTGAAGGGTAAAAGTCTAAAAAGTTTCTTGTATTGGCTAAAAATCATATAGTTAGAGAAATATCTGATTAAAGTTGACAATAAAAAACACTTATTTAACATGGTAAATGCGTTTTAATAACCTTTGACATATGATAATAGCAAAATTAACTCTAGGTTGCCCTGATATTAGGAGTCGCAGTGCTTGCAGACGCCAGGAACTAATTATACTACTAACAACGTACATATATAGAAGATAGAAAGATAGAAATTCCTAATTATACTATTATTATTAATAATTACTAAGAATAACAAATTTATTTGCGTAACTTAGCATAATTATTATTTTAATAAAGTATCTTTTATGGAAAAACACCGCCAATGCCACTTTGGATATTTATAACGCTAATGTTGTCAAAGCTAAATTAGGATTATCAATTTTTTCAACTATTACTGGCTCGTTTGAATAAACATTAGCACCATTAAATTTACATATTAATAATATACAACTAGAACCCTTCGCCACAAGGAATTCCAAAAAAATTTCCAGGAGTCTTTTAGCTAAGTAGGTTCTTTTATGGATATTTCTATTTTCAGAACAATTAAATCATTAATTTGTATGTTTTAGCCTTAGAAAGCTTAAAAAGATATTTTACTTTGCACAAAATACTTATGTGAGGAAGTAAATACAAAAATATAATTAATACGGTTAAAGATTTGATGTCATGCGTCCGATTTTATTTTATATAATTAATTAATTCGGTTAAAGATAATTATGATATTAAGCGTCCGCTATTATTTTATTTTTGAAAAAAAATTTGACACAGTTCATTATGGTGGTCGTTGATTACGTCTGATAGTGGTACCATAATAGACTAACCGTTTCAACGAAAGTGGACATACTTAAAAGGATTCTGTTTAACTGAAATCAACCTTGATAACTTTTTCATACTTCATATTGCTAAAATAATTGTATTGCTTCATAATTTTGGGCTTTGGCTATACAAAAGGTATATTATTTTACCAATATGACAGAACTGTTGGTATCGCAAAGGAAGATCGACCCATTGACATTTACTTCTGTTTTGATCAAATTTAATAATAAAACTGAAAGATTTATAAGACCCCCAATATAACAAAATATTCTAGCAATAATTCTTATATAACAGGAAACAAAGTTTAAAAAAAATGATAACAACAGAAGCTTTGCAACAACGCAATGTTCGGTAAGGATTACCAAACATTCTTGAGAATAAACGAACTGAGATGGACACAACAATGTCGCAATTTTATGTATTCCTGAAAGGTACTTCGTACTATTTACATGTCAGCAATGTACACAAAAAGTTGTTTTTATCGGCCAGGGAAGCTAAAATACTATCCTTTAAACGTTGTTGAGATATTGGTACCTGCAACTCAAAAATGTCGACATATTCTTAAAGACTTCTCCGTGCAAATGGAAATACTGTTTTGAGATGTTAGAATATGAATCCTGCCATGAAATTTTGTTATTTTAAAATGTTTCTAAAGAACTGCCTAATGGAAAACTAATGGATAATTTAAAAAAAGTAGAGTTTTTAGTAAGTTGTAAGAGACGGTCGTTGGCCTGGGTGTTAGCGCAAGGACTGCAATGCAAGGCGCCCCGGTTCAAATCCGGGTAGAGCTCACTTTGTAATGACGTCTCCGCGCTTCGGAAGATACGTAAAGACGGTGGTCCTCCTATGTTAATGAATTGCCAGCATTAACAATAAAAAATAGGGTAACAGGCACATCTGAGGCAAGCCTAGCAAGCTACTTCAGATGTAAAGCAAGTAGTGCTCAAGGTACTGACAGTGACTTCGGAATATCGAAGATGCTACTGTTAAGTAAAACAGATCAACAGATCTGGGCATACAGGGTTATCCCTAGCCAAAATAGAAGAAGAAGAAGTACTAGAACTATTTACTCATGGTTGGTAATTAAATTTTTAATTTTATTTGCAAAATTTTCGTTTTGTAAATGAAGCAAATTTGAATTTCAAATCAAATTACATAATCAAATTAAATTTGAAAGTAAAAACTTTGCAAAAAACAATTTTTTATAAACATGCCGATTATTTATACAGCTGTCATATGTATATTTCGTAAAAACAACAACAAAATTTTACTACATTATGATCTGCAAGAACCTTTAGCTCACTTTTTTAATAATCATAAAAAATACATCACAGAATTATTTGATCAATTATAATAATTATTCACTAATGAACAATTTTTACACACAATCATTACTGAAGTGCAGAAGTTAAATTCTATATTATTAAAGAGGAGTTTAACAATGGTTTCTCAACTTGGTGAACTTCTTACCTTAATCCTTGGCCAAGTGTGTAATTCGACAGAGATTAATAGCGATGAAGGTAATCGCAAAACTTTTTGCGTCAGAACTCGGCACAATTCTTACAAAAAGGTATTAATTTGAAGGTACTATCTTTGCCACATCAAAATTACCTTGTCGTCCCTATAACCATCCCTTCCAATATACTTTTTGTAATAAGTTTTATAATGTGGCCATATAAGTTCAATTGCATTAAACTGACACTGATAAGAATCATTAATTTAAATTAATGTAACTTGAATTCAAATAGTTAGTTTCTTTACAGTAATTAAGTGGCTCTATGGAATAACAAGGTAAGTGAAGAATCGTAGTTCTGAGATAAATCAATTAAAGGTTTTAAAGTGGTTTATTATAGAATAAGAAATTATATTAATTATCAGAACATTTTTTTTGTGTTAAACAACTTATATTATATTCTAAACGTTCATAAAAACAAATTATTTTACATTATTTATTGGTTTTTAAAATTTGTTTCTCAAAGTTAATTTAATTACTAAAGCGACGAATACATATTTATTTATGTATCTAATGCCTCCGGTTAATTTTATCATTATTTAATAAAATAATAGATTGAATTAATTTTTAACCGCTTGTTCAATAATTAATTACTATAATTCAGGTAAATACAAAAATTTGAGAAAGTTATTATTATACTAGTTCAAAGAACGCTAGAGTTGAAAAATGATTAGGGGTGTTAAGCTACCCAACTTAGAACATCTGGAAATGATTTCAGTGACCTTTATTTATATTTAGAAATTTTATTACTCAATCGGTTAATTTTTTTTTCAAATGAAACGGTTTGTTATGTTAGTTTATTAATATGCAATATTTCAACATTATTGTATTGTTAGTTTGCTTAAAGTTTTGGCTATTTGCGCTTTTTAATTTTAATTTGATGTGTAACATGGAGAAATTTCTCAATGAAATTTTTATTAACATGGATAGATTTACTAATTATCTACCTTCGAAATTTTATTTATCCCAATTCATGGTCGTTTGGAATTTTTACATACAATTTTGTTACCAATTTTTCTTCTATTCTAATGTTTTCCGCGACATTTTACTTCTTGTAACGTTATTTTTGACTTGTTTTTCTTGTTGTAATATTTTTCATAAAGCAATTTTCATGACTTTTCTTTTGGTGATAATATTTTCTTGATTATATATCTTACTTATTGTGCAGTGTTGTTTTTAAGATCCGTCAAAGGTACAGATGTGCTGCTGTCCTTTAAATTGTTTGAAAAGAGTGGCGGCACTTTTCTTTACCCGAAGGATGTTGTTTTTCTACCTGAAGCAATACCGTTTTTTCAATAGGGATGTTGCATGATTTTTTAAGTATTTCTTTTATAAACTTTAGGTGCTGGTAAACAGCACTGCATAGATAAAATCTTCAGGAGACCTTCAGTTTTCTCAAAAAAAATTTATAAAAAATGAATTTTGAAACCGCGTTTTTAGCGCGAATGACGTCACAAACTATTTTTTTTAACAACTGGCAGCACAGCAAATGCAGTTTATGTTGATAACGTAACCTATAAATAGTTTGTGTAAAAATTAAAAAATGAATTTTAATAAAAACACAGGAAACTCGGAATAAACCATTTTTCTTATAATTGCTTGTGACTACAGTTTGTGTTAAAATAAATACATATATGTTAATAAAAAATACAATTTAAATGGTAAACGTTACATAGTTTACAACTGTCCAATACAAGTCAAATATTTAACTGTCAGGTCTTTGCGACGTCGTAAAATTTCCATAAAAACGTTCGGTATGACGCGTCTGACGTCAGAGGCGTAATCGGCTGACCAATTCATTTTTGAATTTCAAATTTGATTTTCTCAGCGCAGACCGTATTTCAAAAATTTCTATTTCGGTTATAAATTTCATTTGATATTATTTTCATGAATTAATAGGAGTTATCACTAAATTCGATACCATGCAACATCCCTATTGACAACTACCTTTCTAACAAAAAAAACTAAGGAAGGTAACTGAATTTGGCCTAGGCGCCACGTAATTATAAAAACGTTACTTGCCAAAAATACTGAACTACCCAAATCACGAAAATAAGAAGAAACTTAATATTTCAAAAAATCACAAGTTTACCTTTGCACCGTCCATGGGTTTTGTGCCGAATTAAATATAAGGTTAGCTCATGCCATTTCAAAATTCAGAAACAAAATCCAAGAAATAAAAATTTTTTTTTCAACATATTACATATTTCAAAAGTTAATAAACTATTGACAATTACTAGCTATTTATTTATTCATTTTTTTTCTCAATGAATGATTTATATGTTAGTTTATTGGTTTAAAATCTGCGTAGTTATAGCTCTGTTATTATGAGAAATTGGATCAAAAATATAATTTCATATGTAGATATTTAATTAAAATTATTAATTTTTGATGAATAATATTATTATATTTGCGTAACTTAGCATATTATTTAAAAAGCATTTTTTATGGAAAAACATCGGCATTGTCACTTTGGATATTCATAAAGCTAATATTGGCAAGGCCAAATTAGGATTACCCATTTTATTATAATACTATTATAACCGGCTTGTTTGAATATACATTAGTTCAATATAATATTACGTATTAATAATATACAACCAGATCCCTTGGCCACAAGGAATCCCAAAAAATTTTCCGTGGCATTTTAGAGAAGTTTTTATTTTATGAATATTTGTATATTTTCAGAACAATTAAATTAATAAAATGCTTTTGTACGTTGGTTATAAAATAGCTCGTATTTAATTACAATAAAACCTCTGAAATTAATACTAGATTAATATTTTTTAAATTAAAAGGTTAAATAAACAATAAAACAAAATATTACTCGTAAGCTTTCAGCAATGGTTACTGCTGTCATCAGACGTTTAATAATAATAGTGCAATTACATGCAAATGGAATATAACGTATTGCCATATTTTAACTCTCCGTGCAAATGGAAATTTTGTTTTCAGATGTTAGAATATCAATCTTGTAATGAAACTTTGTTAATTTGAAATGTTTCTAAAGAATTGTCTAATGGAAAGCTCGGATAATTTAAAAAAAGAAAAGTTTTAGTAAGTTAGTAATCAAACTATTTACTTGTGGTTAATAATCAAATTTTTAATTTTATTTACAAAATTTTCGTTTCGTAAGTAATGAATTTGAATTTCAAATCAAAATACGTCTGAATTAAATTTAAATTTAAAACGTTAAAAAGTATAAAATTAGCAAAAAAACAATTTGTTATAAACATACCGATTATTTATACAGCTGTCATATATTACGTAAAAAAACAAATTTCCAAGAACCTGTCGTTCACCTTTTTAATAATCATCAAAAATACATTATAGAATTATTTATAGCGTAAAAATAACTTTAAATAATAACGTTTAAATAATAACGTAAAAATAAAATAACTTGCGATCAATTATAATACTTACTCACTAATGTACAATTTGCAGACACACTGTAGTAATAATTGCACAAATATTAATTTTTGCCACGCTAGCCGCTTGCTTGACCGTAGATGTTATTACACGATCGGCTAACTCTTATACATTTAAGTATTTAGTCGAAGTGCGAGGGTGGTTCGAAAACCGTCGTGGATTTGTAATTAAAATGCATTGCTCAGTATGAGGAAAAATGATGTAAATGGGGCGCCAGCTAAAGTAAATAAAACGTACAAGAAAGGAAGATTTGTTTAATTTAACTAAAGCAAAGATAGTAAACAGATGTGACGTCTATTTTCAATTCCTTATCAGAACAAACACATAATAAAAAATAAAAAACAAAGCAAGTAACATTAGCAAGTAGCTGAAGGCTACAAGCTAAAATAATAAAAAAAACCAAGGTTAAATAAGTAAGTTTACCTGAGGGGTAAACTTCTTAGAGCAAAATACAACCACACTAGCTGAAGGCTAAATGATGGTTCAAGTCGACTCCCCATTACTATGAATTGTTCAACAATTGAATTCTTGTTGAGAAAATCGTTGACGTTAAAGCAAAAGTCCCACCTGAAGCGCAGTTAAAACACGCACCCCTGCATCTTTACTGACATAGCTCACTTACCTAGAGACTTCCAAAATGATGGATCGATTCTTTAAAATACCTTCCATTTTGGGTTACCTTCAATTTCAGAGTAAATCATGTCATCGTCCCATATCAGGTTATCTCCGGACGTTTACTAAAATTATATAAAGAACACAAGAATGGGTTAAACATAACTTCAGGTTGACAACGTCAACTACCAATGTTGAAAACTGATTAGAAAACTACACAAATTCATAGCAAAGGCTCGTTACAAACGCTTCGTCCAACTTCAAATGGAGGTAAAAAAAATGGAAGGAACCGCTGCCCTAGTGGCAAAACCAAAAGCCTGCCAAGGAACAACTGGTATCTTGACATGAGCATAGATGCTCTCTCAAATCTTCAAGAATACCATCGTCCAAAAAAAATGCAAAGACCCCATCATCCACTAAACACAACAGTCCAAAATCGAAGAAAATAAGGAAACTAACTTTCCAAACAGCTCCAATGTAAAAGTTAAATAGACGAAGGTCGACGTTTCTTTGCGGGCTAAATTTTCCATATCAGTCCAGGTGTAGCGATTTCCAAAGATAACGACTTGATGCCATTACAACAATATAACGCAGCACCAAAATATGCAATGAATCAAAATTAATTAGATTGTACCCCTGGCATTAAAACCCACTATAAATAAGTGGTCAGAATCGGTAAAATAAAATTAAATGAAATTTACCTGTGATATTAAGGATGGAATAAATCACAGTAGGTTTAAAACAGATGAAAATTTGCACTATGTAATAATCCTGTAATAAATTGTCAATTTTATTAGACACAGTTGATAACATTTTTAAATATAGATATAGTTAGTTGGCAATAAGTTAGCTCGTTTCTTGGCATTGGTGGACGATTTTTAGCTATGTCTGTAAAGAAGCGTTTTATTTCATTTTATTCTTCTATTTCTAGACCTATTAGGATAGCCATCTCATATAATTCAAATTGCTAAATCAGCATTGCATTCAACAGTTAACATATTTAACACAAGATTTATTAAAATTTTATAAAAAATGTGTTTGTTTTTATAACAGTACATACAATATTTCGTTAACGCACTAGTACATGAAAAGAACTTGACAGAAAAATAATTCGATCATAAGCACATAATAAAGTAAACAAGGGCTTATACCTTGGTTGGTTTTAACATTTGAGATTCAGTTAATTTTTCGTCAACAGTTATTGTTTTAAGTTGAAAATCAGTTTTTAGATTCAAGGTGGAAAGATGTAAATCGGTGTTTCAATTTTAACTCCCCATTTTAGTCGGGAAATATCAAAATAAATTTTCGATCATATGGTTTTCCCATTTACATAATAAATGTAGTAAACGGTTAGGAATAACATAGACTTCACCTATAGCCACAATTTCCCACCGCAAAATAAAGAAAACATTACCACAAGGACAAACAGAAACAGGACGAGACAAAGAAAATGGAAAGCATTCCTTTTTTATTAATTTATTAATAATTATAATACGGGAAACTGACAAAAAATGACATTGGAAGGAGAATTATTAAAATATTATTCAATAGAATGTAATGCAATTTTCATTATTTTTTAAATTGTAAAATAATTATACTTTGCAATTTGTTTCAACATGTGTTGCCTTAAAATCAAAAAAATAACAGTTAAGAAATTGGATATGTCAATGGGTCAGTTTTGTTAAACCGACTTTGTCCATTGACATTTTTATTATATTTTGTAGGTTTAGTTTAAGCTAGGGTCAACTGCAACTGTGGAAATCACCATAATAGAAAAATATGTAAAAATTAAAATATATCAGGGAGTTCCACTTAAGGGCTCAAGGAATTAAGTTCTATCCGTGGTCGCTAACTACGACCCGATCTATAAAACTTAATTAGAAAGTAATTCGACAATGCGTATGTTTGAGTATATTTTTCCCAAAGTTTTAGATCGGCAGTTCAAAATTTGTTAAAAAATGTTACTAAAATAAAATTGAATCGCAAGTGTGCCCAATTAAGCTAGAATAGTGCCAGCACAATTGATAACTACCCAGGAAAGGTACCAAAATAGAAGCATCAACAAAACACTCATTTTGATTGTGCGGTTTGGGAATTAATATTAAAACTTTATGGCGTCGCATTAGTAAAAACATAAAAATCTTCCTTAGTGTTTCGGCTCTAGTAAAAGTAGAAATTCTATACGAAGTACTTTAAGTTTTTTAAACCGATCAGAATAACTAAAGTAAAATTGCAGTTAAAAGAACACTATTTTAATTGTTAATAATTTTATTTTTTGGTTTTGTTAATTTTGTTATTAATTCAATAAATTAACTTTTTGTTTTAAATGGTAATTTATATTTCTGCTTGTCTATTGTAAAATAATTAACCACACCTGAGGGTAATTTGGAGTAATTGGATTGGAAAATACGATTACAAGAAGCTCTTTTCATTAGTTTATTTAGGATTTTTAATAATACATTAAGGTTAGAAATTAATATAATTATTATTGAAATGATTGTCGAAACTCTATCATTAGTAAGTCAAAAAAGCTGAAAATTCAAGCATTTCAGGCTTCTATAGAAAATTGTGTCTATTTTTGTCAAAGTAATTTAATTAAATTCATTCAGTTTATTCAATTTAGTAGATGATTTTATTACTAATTTATACAAATTTAAACTAATCGGCTGTAATTCTATTAAATTCGTGATTCTTGGTACAATACCATTTATGTAATTCAAACGCAATGAAACTTGGAAGAACTTGATAAGGTGCTAATAGAATAATAAAAATTTTAACGAAACATTTATTATTAAGAAATAAATTTTTAATATTAAACGTATCCAATTATAATAGTAACATTGATATAAAATAATTCTGTTAATAATAATTGTATATGTTTATTCTTCTTCTTTCTCTTAAATTAGGACTAAGTCCTAATTTAGCCTCCTAACAGTAACCTCGACAAAGATTTGAAGCTACTGCTGGTACTTGAGCATATTATTTGTTTTACATCTGAAGTAGTAATCTGAAGTGAAGAAGTAGTTTACTAGACTTGCTTCAGATGTGCCTGTTACCCTATATTGTTGTTAACGATGTCAATACGTGCTTTTCGAAGCACGGGAATGGTCATAGATAGAAAGATAGTCAAAAAGAAAATTTTCCTTTGTAGACTCCTCCCGGGTTCGAATCGGCATTAGTAGGAATAATTAAAAGTGCTAATTAGTTAAGATAGAAACATATTCATGAAATTTAGATGAATACTCTACCCTTGTTTTAGAATATTAATAAACTGTAGAGAAATTTATTATTTCATTTTTCGAAAACCCTTTATTCCCTCCAACATCCAGTTTATTTATATTTTTAGAAAAAAAATAGGGCACATCGTGGTTCCAAAGTTACCCATGTGTGACTTTTCCCATTCGTTCCAATCCTTATCTTTTAATTGGTAAATAATTGGACAATTGCTTGGTTAATATTGCTACCACTGATTTCTTCTACTTACTACTGTACTAAAAATATAATATACATAGTACATACATATGTAGTACATGAAAATAATACAAAATAGGAATCCAAGTTTAAAATAAAAAAAATTGCAATTAATTACTATCGTATGACCCTAATATTTTCCTTTCCTAAATAAGTTGACTTTCTTTTTATGTTATTAATGACTTCTTGGTTTGAAAAATATTTAAGTTGATTATTTTATCCATTGTAATTTACCTATAGTTATCAACATTATCCGATGTTGTATATAATTCGGATTGGTATTCTCAACATTTTAAAATAGCACGTGTTCATAACATACTTCTGATTCAACGAGCTCAACAGAAAACCACCCTTACTGCATGTGAAATGATAGTTTAAAAAATTAAATTTTGTAATGCGCAGATAAATAAAATTTTACCTACACAATTGCACAAATTTACTAACATTATACTAATTGGTGCCAGAAGACAGTATAAGTACAGCTTATAGAAAATAATGTATGTTGGTGACCTTAAAACGACTGAAACTATTCCACGGGTATTGAATAAAATTGTGTTAATGTTAACTCTCATAGTATAATTAATATGTACTATGTATGTGTAACTGTAGCCAATAATATAAAATTTGTGCTTTAATGCTATTATCTCCCTGATGAGATACCTCCCTAAATCCGAGGTTGTTATACTACAGACCATTAAAAACAAGCCCAAACTTCATACATTTATTCGCGTGAGTATCAGTATCTGTGGCCTCTTCTTTATCGTGTGCTTCTTGTCAGAAGCGTCCTGACCCAACTTGGCCGAAGCCAAGATGAATTTTTTAAGAAGCCATCTATGTCCGTCATTCTGTTTTTTCCGTTTTGGATTAGAGATCTTTTTTTAAAGTATTGCAAAGCTGCAGGCTGTACTACTATTTGCAATTAGATTATAAATATAAAATAATACTCTATTCAAAATTATTTTTAGACCTAAAAACTAGCGTAAAATTTTCAATGGGCGGAATTACAATTTAAAAAAGCCAATATGAAAATTGCATTCCAAATGAATTGTTAAAGCTTTCAAATTTTTATTTAAGGTGTATATTATGTATATAGTAGTTTTAGACCGGTTAAGTCGCTCTTCCCACCTGATTTTGCTTATTCAACCACATTAATTAAACATCATCTATAAGTTAGTCATTAATAATTGTGGTGTCAAAGTTAGAGATAAACAAATATCTTTCGTGCAATATTACAATGTTACTAAATTATTCCGCTTTTTTTATTCTTCTTATTGCGATTACTACAATAGTAATCTTTCAAATAACTCACGCAATTGAGAGTAACAATACAGGTAAGTCATATTGCAGAAAAGTAGTGTAATTTTATACAAAGCTTTACAGAGGTAAATCTCTTCTCATTTGAAATATTTTTTACTTCAGTTATCAATTTTGAAGTACATTTTAGTAAATTTACTTCAAAAAGTATTTTTCTCTGTATAGTATATTATACAAATTGCAATAATAATAATAAGTAAAACCTTCTGTACCATCATCGATCAGATAGCTTTATTCATTAAATTTGGTTTATATTAAGTAAAAATTTAAATATATAAAAATATAAAAAATTAAATATTTTATTCAAAACATTTGAAGGCCGCCTACTATAGATACGTATTTCCAAAAATACTCAGAACCTTGTAAAAGATGATGCAATATCGAAAAAGTACTTTTTTTATTTTACTTGTTATTACTGATAACTACATAATTACTTAATTATTTATTGAAAAAATATGTCAGGTTGTATTAATAAACTTTATCAGTTAATAGGTCCGATCATCGTTACAATGTTTTATTCAGATACAGGAGACAGGCTACAATCAACAAGTAAGTATTTAATGGAATAATCGACAAAACTTCAGTATTTTTATTAGTTCTTGGGGACTGGTCTAAAGTATTCCTCACCTACCCCGATTTTAACTTTGCACTTCTAAGATTGATTTTCTGGAACAATAACCAAAATTTCAGTTTTCAAAGTAGAAGGATAATTAGAAAAACGAGTTTTTATGATATATTACCTTGTTTTTTCAATTAGCGGAAAAATACATGAAAAAATTGTAAAACTCTAGAACAACAGTTATTTTGCCTTAACTTTTATGTATTTAGTTAATTAGATATTTAAAATTTTACAAAATTGTTTGTTTTTCAGTCAGCGTTGTCGAATTCCTAATAATCTACTTAATAATAAATATATAATCCCTGGAGTAATAGAAGAAATCTTGAAATTTGGGGATTATGTGGATAATTGGAAAACAGTAAAAATAAGTTGTAGCCGAGGTTATAGGTTATCCAGGAATTCGAACTAACCTATTGTATGAACGGCACGTGGGAACCTTCTATAAAAAATTGTTTACGTAAGAACATTTTATTAGAATCCACTGAAATGTAATATGTTTGTTGATTTGGCTAAATTGTTTAGGTATTTGCCCAACTTTATCTTCAACTAGTACAACAAACGTTCAATGCAAGTTTAATAGCGGAAATTTGGAAGATTGTAATAACCCAATGGAAGGAACAATTGCAGTACTGTCTTGTAAACCATGGTTTGAACAACCAGACTTAGAAAAACATGCTTCTCGTTTTTGTAGAGGTGGTAGATGGAATGGTCCTATTCATCAATGCTATTCAAGTAAAGTTATTAAATATTTATATCAAATCTAAACTTCATTTGCATCTGCATAATTCTTCTAGCTTGTGGTTTAAAAACTTCTCAAGGAGGAAGTAATATAATTAATGGTACAGAAGCGAGGCATGGAAACTACCCGTGGCATATTGGCGTATATAGAACAGTGGATAAAGAAATAATATGCGGTGGATCCATTATACAGCCACACGCTATTTTATCAGGTATGTAAACTACGCAGCCACCCTTTCAACCAATATCTTTAAATTTATCATTTAGCTGCACATTGCTTCGCTGATTATAACGGAAATGTTCATCCGACTGATAATTATATGATAGGTGCTGGAAAATATTATCGTGTATATGACGATGAACGTGATCAACTGGCTCAATATTCTCAGGTAAATTTTATTTTTAGTTTTTATTTTTGATAAGTATACCATTATTTTGTAGGTACTTAAAATATACATACCAGAAAAATTTAAGGCACAGGATAATTCATATTCATCTGACATAGCAATTATAATTTTAAAAGATCCTTTTCAATTCTCTAAGGTAGTACAGCCCGTATGTATAAATTTGAACGAACAAAGACAGCAGCTATTGGACGGTACTGGAATAGTAAGTTTAGTTTAGTATAAGTTTAATTAAGTGCATTTCGGCATATTCTGTAATCTTTATCACCTACGACATCTTAATTTTTTATTAATTGAACATTCTATCAGATATCTAGAAAGTTTGCATGAAAATAGTTAAATAACAAAAATAATAAGAGAATTATAAATTTTAGGTAACAGGCTGGGGTTATACCGAAGAAGGAAGGAAACTTTCAGATGTGCTGAAAGAATTAACAGTGCCAATTGTACCTTTTAATCTATGTTTTAATCAAGTGCCAAAAGGTTTTAGAAAGTACATAACAGATGATAAAATTTGTGCGGGCTACAAAGGCAAAGGTAAACTCGACGTTTTATTTTAAAATTGTATTGTATCCGTTAATCAAGAACCTAGGTTTTCATAGCTGTTTATAAAATTTAATAAAATTACTTAGCAATTCAATAAATCAATTGAATTGAAGATAAACTGAGAAAATCGTGTAGTTCCGAAAAGATTGAAATTACATTTTTTGTATTTGAAATTTTATTTTCTTATTGGTTGAAGTAGCTAGAGCAATAATAGACTAGATTTATAACAACAAAATTTTGAAGGATTTCGTAATATAAAATCCAGTCAGTTGTTTCTTAATATTGATGATTTAGATGTATTTTAAGTGCTGCTAGGTGCTGATGTTACCATCTAAAACTAAAACTTGTTAATTATAAGAACATTTTGAAAAATATATTTTCTAAAGCTTAAGAATTGTATGCTTGTTGCGTAACAATGTTAAACTAGTTTTGAATTGTCGAAAAGGTAATCTTTATTTATTTTAGAAATGTCGGTGTGCCAGGGCGACAGCGGTGGAGCATTAGTTTCTGAAAACGCTGTTGATAATAGATTTTATGTGATAGGTCTAGTAAGTACGTCACCATCATCTAGCGAACTTACGTGTGATTCAAACCAATACGGTACCTACACTATGGTTTCTTACCACTCCCAATTTATACAGGACTCCGTGTCACAAGATCAACCGTAAGATATTTAATGCTTTTATTAAGTGGTAATAATGTAAGTAGAGACGGTCATTGGCCTGGTTGTTAACGTGATCAACTGCTGACGTAAGGCGCCCAGTTCAAATCTGGGAAGACATATAAAGTCGGTGGTTTTCTCACAAGGTGGTAGCAACACCTTTGAGCTATTAAATACTAGGGTACAGATAGAAATAAGCCAATTTGTAGAAACATGTAAAACCATAGTACTTTTGTAACTTTTTGAGTCTCATATTATTTTAGGCCAAAAAACCATAAAAAACCAATACATAAAATTAATTTTAGTGTTTATGTAACGGCAGCATTACACAAATATTCGATTCCTGACATTTCTTAAATGTTTTTATATTGTTACTGATTAAGTTTCTTTCAACTATTTATTAGGTATGAAGCTGTTGAGTGTACACGAGATGAGTGCTCATATGAATATAATATGGAAAATAAAATAAATTGCAACAGTTCCAACAATTTCTGCAATACCACTACGTAAGTAATTTTTAAATTCTATTCTTCAGACAGTAAAATTATATGTATTTTAAATACTTTCAAAAATTTCTATTAGTTGGGTTTTACCGATCACAAAACGATTAAATATGATTCAGACAACAGAGCTCTAAGATACTACACTTTATTTTGAAAAATACCTTTGATACCTTTTGTCGCTGAGATTTTTATTTTCGTGAGAAGGAGCCCAAAGTAGAAAAATTACCCCTATTTGAAGGACGAATAAAATCATCCTGTGTGAAAAAAATTGGGCAGTCTGATAGTGCCATTTGAGAACGAAGTAACTTAATTGGTATCTTTGTACACTCAAGTATCATTTTATGTTGAGTTTGAACACTAAAATTGAAATTGTACCTTTATGTTAAAATGTGGGCAGCCAGCACTCCGTCTTATTGACTGGCGAAATTACACGTTTTAATTTACAAATCTATAAATTTAATTAAAAGTTCGCTTTATTTAAAAATTATTAAATTTACTCTTAATAATATCTTGTTTGTGGGTATTGCAAAATCCTATCATTTTAGCAAAAACTGTGAGATTCCACCTAACCCACATTATACAGAATATAAAATTTTGGGAGAATTCGACGCAAACTATAGGCCAGGTGACTTCGTGAATGAATTCAGTACATTAGAAATACATTGTCATGAAGGCTATAAACTTAGTCCATTTGCACTAAACATGTCAATATGTATAAATGGAAAATGGAATAGATCTCCAACGACTTGTCTCGGTAAGTAAATTTATGTAAACTTACAATAACTTACTAACAATAAATACTTTCAACTTTGTAGAATAGAAGCGGTTGCTTCTTTTCTTTCGTTTTAGGTTGTTTATTTTCAAAATTTGAGAATATTAGTTTTCAAATTGTATAAATTTGCAAATTTTTTTCTGTCGTTATTGGTCGGATTTTTTGTTCGATATTTTGAATGATTAGCTGACTTTTGTTTTTCGAAAGAGATATTGTTTGGATTTAAAGTTATTAATTTTGCAGACTTACGATCTTCCGGTATTATCATATCGTTGTTTTGTAATAAAACTAGTTTGTTATCATTTTCGACAATTAGGTTTTCTATATTCATTATCGTCTCATTTAATGCACAATACAATTTTTTTGTTTTGTTTGTCATGAATATAAATTTATTTCCTGATTTTTGATTTTTACAATTTTGATTTAAATTTGGAGTTACTAATAGTTCTATTGACTCTACTTTGTGATCATTATCGTTTGATTTGAATCTTTCTTTGTTTTCGGCAATTGCATGTTCTACTAAATTTGATTTTGTTTTGACGTTTATTGATGATTTGATTTAAATTGAGGTTTAATAATTTTGTTGATTCTACAATATGCCAAGCCAAGCGAGCCAAGCGTGTAATTCGACCGAGATTAAAAGAGATGAAGTTAATTACAAAACTTTTCGCGTCAGAACTCGACACAATTTTTATGAAAAGGTACTATTTTGAAATAACCAAGGCGCTACAAGATCGGAATTATTTATTATTTTTATCGAATAAAGAATAAATTTATATTAAATTAAATGTTTAAAAAATAAGAGAGGATTTTTTTATGTTACTAGTAACTTTAAAATTTTAATTTAATATTAATACTACGGGTTAACGATTTACAAAATATAAGTAGTGTGAAATGAAATCCGAACACTAAAGATTTATACCTATAATTGACAAAATTTATTTTACCTGAAATTATTTTTGGTTTTTCTAAGTAGGGGTGTTTAAGTACTTCCCTTACAACCGCATAGATCCCTTTTGTTATTTTAAAACTGGTGGTCAGTTAAATAGTACTTGTTATAAAAATTTGAGTAAAATATCTAAATTACTAAACGAGAAAAGCAGCAGTTATTCTCGCTTTCAGAGAAGAAAATCTTTCGAATACGTGAAATAAGTAAACGAGTTAAGTCTAGTGTTTCAACAGTAAGTGGATTATTAAAAAATTTGAGAAATTAGATCCACTGAAAGAAAACGGGGTAGTGGAAAAAAGTGCAACAACAGCAAGAGACGATCGTCTTTTAGTACGAATGTGTCTAAACAATAGGGCGTTGACATCATTAAAGTTGTGCTGTGACTGGTTGGAAGCAATTGGGGTAAAAATTTTTTCAATAGTACCTAAGAGGCTTATTTTCACTGGAGTTAATGCTAGACGACCTAGAAAAAAACCATTGTTTTCCAAAAAAATGCGATCAGCGCGGCTTAAATGGGCACAAGAGCATTCAAAGTGGACTGAAAAAATGATGGATGAAGTCATCTTCACAGATGAATCAAAATTTAATTTAAGTGGCACGGATGGCATTAAATATGTACGGCGAAAACAAGGTGAAGAATGTAAGAATCAGTGTTTAAAAAGTACTGTTAAATTTCCTACAAGTGTAATGGTATGGGGATGCATACAAGTAACAAGTTAGTCTCTTGTACTTTATAGAGAAGACTCTTAAGGCAGTTGGTTATTTAAAAATTTTAAATGAGCATTTACTGCCATTTATTAAAAAGCCATTATATCAACTAAGAATTGCATATTTCAAGACGACTAAGCTCCGTGCCACCGTGCAAAAAAGGTAACATAGAATTTTTTTTATAATCGTACAATGTTCTAGCTGGTTTTCTATAAATATCTTTTAAAAATATTACCGTTTTGTTGCAGGTTAATGAGTTTATAGAAATAAAACACATAAAACCTTTGCCCTGGCCCAGAAATTCTCTAAATTTACACCTAATCGAGAATTGCTGGTATATGATTTCAAACAAAATAGCGAAAGTACATCCAAAATATAAAGAGGAGTTGTTAAAAGTTTTAAAAAAAGTGTGGAAAGAAGACTTGGATAATAATTATCTAAGAAATTTAATTCATTCAATGCCGAGGCAAATAGAAGCTGTTATTAAAAGACGGGGGGATTCTACCAAATATTAAAACACACCACAAATTGTAAAATTGTAATTGCAGACCATAATAAAATTTAACTGTTGAAATTTTATTTAATTAAAAAATAAATTCTAATTGGAAATATTTACTAAAATTGCAATAATTTGAAAAAAATACCAAAACCCAAAAGTTACGTCTTTTGAAAACCTACTTATGTTGGGATTTGTACCTAAGGGTTGTGTTAAACTGTACAGGTATAGAAAACCTGAAAGATTGACTAAAAATAATTTTTCTTAGTAATATCTTAAATTAGATAGTGTTCGGATTTCATTTCACACTACTGTATATAATTTTTAATTAAATTTATGTACATAACATTATAATTGTATATGACAGTCTTAAATACAATTTTATTAGTTATATTGTTTAATTAAATTCAAAATTTTTGCTTTTAGGACATGCAGGCGGTGTTAGCGATAATGTAAGATCGAGCAGTCCTTCTCTACCAGATATAAGCAATCATAAAAATCTTAAACTCTTAGCTAGTACTTCTGATTGTGGTATATATTCCATTAAAAAGCGTATTATTAATGGGAAAAAGACCGATCTCTTTGAATTTCCCTGGATGGCACTTCTATTAGGTAAGAGAGACTAGTCAGGAAAACAAATCTTGTTTAAATTCTATAATATTTTTAAAATTATATTTATTTTAGACAATACAGCAATGTTTTATTGTGGAGGAACCATAATTAATGATCTATATATTTTAACAACCGCAAGTTGTATTATTAATTCGCATATCTAGTAAGTTCATGCAATAATGAATTTTTTATGTAAATCTGTAAACAATGAACATTTGTATTCTTAAAATAATATTGTCTCAGCGATGATTATTAAACCCATTTGATTATTTCGGTGCCCCCGATGTAATTTGAAAGTAACACAGGTTTTGGTTTATTAAGCACTTTGAAAGTTCGGGTTGGCGAATACAATCGTACTTCAGACCCAGATTGTGAAACTGAAGGCAACAATATTTCTGTGTGTGCCGATCCTATTCAAGATATTAGAATAGATGTTGCTATTCCTCATCCAAGTTACAATCGACTTAAAGAAAATGATGACATTGGATTAATACGTTTACGTACACCAATAAAATTTAACCGTAAGAAAAATAAACTCATTCTTTTTTAACTACATTTTGTTGTTTAAATTTTAGGTAGTGTTTGGCCTGTATGCCTTCCTATAATTAATGAATTTAAAATTAAAAACCTTACAGACACAAAATTAATAGTAACGGGCTGGGGCAGTACTTCGGATTATGGTGATAATCATTTTTCCGAAATATAATTAAGTTATTACAAGTTAATATTAAAATTCTAGATTTCAGCAGTGATGTCTTACTGAAAGCAGAAGTATCTGTTGTACCGGAAAAGGAATGTCAACCAGTTTATAATGAACGTGGAGGGATTAATATTGATCACACACATATATGCGCCGGTGGTCCAGAAGGAGACACTTGTTATGGTGATTCCGGTGGACCCCTCCAAGGAGCAAAATTGCTTAACAACGATGTTCAATACGTTCAATATGGAATTACTTCACATGGTAAAGATTGCGGAAAGAATCCGGTTGTGTATACAAGAATAGATTATTATATGGATTGGATTCTTGATAACATAAACAAATAATAAAATGATGATAATGTTGTTTTTGAGTTGTGACTTTATAATTTTATTTCCAGTTTATTAAAATTCAAATGAAATTATTATTTCTATCACCTGATTTAGGATATACATAGTACATAGTAATAATACATTGCAGTTGTAGGTTGATATAATTAAATAGAGAATTGCTATAAAACTATCAGTAACAATTCAAAAAATGTTCAAACCCCTATTGCGACATTTGTAAAAAATGAAAATTAACAATGAATAGATACAGCTCATTCGAAACCTATGCACAGTGGACCCCTAAAAGTAGTCGAAACAAGAGTTATGAAGCAAATGTCCGAGACAAATAAAACATTTTTGCAATTCTGTTGTGAAATGTGATCATTTCGTACACGTTACATAGCATTGAAAGCGGCATGTTTTCTGCACGTACGATTCTTCCGCGAGAGGACTTCACTTTTCCGCACTAGTGAGAGTTATTTTCATTTCAGCATAGTCCAGATTGTTCAACTTTGTTAAAATATTTCTAGGTAATAATCTCGTCGGCCTTTGTTTCTAAAAAATTTCATCGCTTCAGTTATAAACTCGGTCTTTGTATGTAAAATATGCCTACTCATGATCTATGCTTCCTGCAAATTTATAAATAACTAGGCTAGTTTAAAAGATTGATGTGTTTATTTGTTGTAATAACGTCGTATGACAAAGTAACCTTCCTAAGTACATTTTTCGACAAAACATAAGTAAGTGCAATAGTGTATCTAAAGGGTCTACCAATCAGGGGTTTGTTTTAAATTTGGTTGAAATAGGTCAAGTAGGCAGTTCTGTTATTCAGTTTTTTATCATATGTATAATAAAAGGTCAACATTTAATATAATGCCTTTGATTTCGCTCGAAAATCGTGTTAAGATAATTCAAATCCATTATGAAAATGGTCGATCCGTGAAGACTACATTTCGCAAAATTCGCGATATTTTTATTTGTAACGATCGTCCATCTGAGACTACAATTGCGAATTTAGTGCGAAAATTTGAGTCCACCGGTTCAGTAGTAAACGTAAGCACAAAAATATGTGCTCGTCCATGTCGTTCAATCGAAAATATTGCTGCAGTACGTGAAAGTGTCACAGAGGACCCAAATTTATCGGTTTCACGACGTTCTCAACAATTAGGCCTGTCCACAATGACCACATGGCGAATTTTACGGAAGGATTTAGCTCTAAAGCCTTATAAGATACAACTGGTACAAGAATTAAAGCCAGCAGATCATTCTCAACGTCTTAGATTTGCTGATTGGATCATTGAACGTGGTGCTTGTTTTTCAGAAAAAATCATCTTTTCGGACGAAGCACATTTTCACTTAAACGGGTATGTTAACAAGCAAAATTGTCGAATTTGGGCTTCTGAAAATCCAAAAGCAGTTGTTGAACAACCACTACATCCATCTCGTGTCACTGTATGGTGTGGTTTATGGGTAGGGGCATCATTGGTCCCTATTTTTCGAAAATGAGGCTGGTGCTTTCGTTACTGTCAATGGAGTTCGCTATAGGGATATGGTAACCAATTTTTATGGCCTATTTTGGATGATATGGGTGTGGAAGACTTGTGGTTTCAACAGGATGGAGCTACGTGCCATACAGCGCGAGAAACAATCCAACTATTGAAAACTAAATTTAACGGGCGTTTAATTTCGCGAAAAGGTGACGTCAACTGGCCAGCAAGATCCTGTGATTTAACGCCATTGGACTTCTTTTTGTGGGGCTATGTGAAAGATAATGTTTACGCGAATAATCCACAAACAATTTCAGAACTAAAAACAAATATCGAAGCCGTCATCCGAGAAATAAGTTCGCAATTATGCAAAAATGTATTCGAAAATTTTGTTAAAAGAATCGACGTCTGCAAACGTAGTCGTGGAGGACATTTACCGGATATTGTTTTCCATTCATAAATGTTCAAGCCCCTACAACATATTTCAGTAGAGAATTAGAAAATTTTCATACAAAATATGTGTTTCTTTTAAAATTTAAAAACAAACCCCTGATTGGTAGACCCTTTACAATTATGAAAGATTTGTTTATTTGTTGATTACTAATTACGCATTACTCGCTAACTTGCTTTAACGTGGGCTTTAATGCTTAATAATAATTTTGATCTTTCAGAATTGCATACAATTTGTATCTTGTTCTCCTTATTTGTTCTAGCAATCGGCAGGTATGAGGTCAAGAGCATTACTATTAATAACTCGCTTTCTTTATTTGCCGAATTTCAGATTTGCAAAAATAGTGTTCGTTACACGTACTTAAATAGCTTGTTTCCATTCTCGGTTGATTTTGCTGACTCGCCCTTCGGGCTCGTCAACCAAAAGCAAAATCAACCTCGAATGGAAAAGTAGCCTATTTAAGTACTAGTATCGAAAATAACTATTACCATACTGTGATGTTATATTTTAGTATGCTTACTATAAGTAAAAAAGACCAAAAATAAGTTCTGATCAACTTCAAGTACACTTACAGCACAAGAAATAATATAAATAATATACACAGTACACACTTAAGACTATTAAAATCAAGGAATTCGGCTCTTTTTTATGCTTCAATGCTCTTCAACAAGTTTAAGATATCTGTTCACGTATCAGTGACGACAAAGAATTAAAGGGAGTTAAAGAGAGTAAAGCTCATATCACTGTCACTCTCACTCTTAGTTCTCGATGGTTGGCTTTATTGGTGATATATCATATAAACCGTTGCTTATTTTTGCAGCATTTTTGATTGAAATCTTTGTATGGTTTTTATATTGGAGCTACTAGCTGACTCCCAGGATTGCATGCCATATGACCAGATAGGCTAGATGATGGCTTTATATAACAGTTTCTTGTTTTGCATTGTTAGTTAGGATTTCTGACCGATTAACTAGTTTAACTTTCAACACAGTTTGATTCCGAGCTATTTACGTTTAGACCATATATCGTATGTTTCTTCCATGTTAACCTGAGAAAGCCATGTACGGTGACTAGCGGGCACGTTTCTTTGTGCATTGTGAAGGTGATGCGCACAGATTTCTTCTCATTAGCTTAATTCGCCAAGTTTTCATCTTAAGTTTTCATCACGTTTAGGGTATTTTGCCAGTTTTTTCTAATTTTCCGCTTTTCAGGTATAGTGTAGTGTGTTCTAGATAAGTAGGTAATAAATAAATAATAAGCATAGTAAGCATAATAAGCAAATAATAAGCTTACTCATAAGTAAGCAAATTCCGTATTGTGATATAACTAAGTAGGTTAGTAATAAGCATTGTCTAGGTTAAGATTTAATATAAATATGTCCTGCAATAATCAATCAGAGAACAGTAATCAGTGGGACAATAAGAATCACATGTCGGTGCTCCTGTAAGAGTAATGTGTTGCTCTTGCAGGAGAACAATTCAATATTACGAGATGTTATAATAAAGTGTTAGTAAAAAATTCAAGTAGTGTTTTATTAAAGTGATTTCATAAAAAGTACTAAATGGCGAAGAGTAAACAATAAAAGTACTATAATAGCTCTCACTAATTCTATGAAATATTTGACGTTAGATGTTTGTTTGCTTGAGTAGTTTGGCGTAGCAGACCAAGCCGCATGTTGAATCGATCTTGTTAGATAGTCGACTGCGTCGTCTAGGTCTTCTAACGTTATCAGCCTAATTGTTAATGATAATTTATCTTTGAGAATTTTCCTAAATATCATTCAATCAGTCTGGTTGTTATGTAGCAAAGCAGTTTTTTCTTTTAATATAATTTGGGTGCTAATAGTTACCAGCAATGGTGAATGATCGGATGAGAGATCAATTTTAACACTCCATTTTAGTCGGAAGTATCAAAATAATTTTCGATCATATGGTTTTCCCATTTGCATAATACATAAATGTAGTAAACGGTTAGGAATAACATGGACTTCACCTATATCCACAATTTCTCAGCGCAAAAATAAAGAAAAACATTACCACAAGGACAAACAGGAACAGGACGAGACAAAGAAAAATGGAAAGCTTTTCTTTTGACATGATTATAATACGGGAAATTGACAAAAAGTGACATTGGAAGGAGAATTATTGAAATATTATTCAATAGAATGTAATGCAATTTTCAATATTTTTTAAATTGTAAAATAATTATACTTTGCAATTTGTTTCAACACGTGTTGCCTTAAAATCAAAAAAATAACAGTTAAGAAATTGGATATGTCAATGGGTCAGTTTTGTTAAACCGAATTTGTCCATTGACATTTTTATTAGGTATATTTTGTAGGTTTAGTTTAAGCTAGGATCAACCGCAACTGTGGAAATCACCATAATAGAAAAATATGTAAAAATTAAAATATAACAGGCAGTTCCACTTAAGGGCTCAAGGAATTAAGTTCGATTCGTGGTCCCTAACTACGATCCCGATCTGTAAAACTTAATTAGAAAGCAATTCGTCAATGCGCATATTTGAGTATATTTTCCCCAAAGCTTCGGATCGGCAGTCTAAAATTTGTTAAAAGAATGTTACTAAAATAAAATTGAATCGCAAGAGACCCCAATTAAGCTAGAAGAGTGCCAGCATAAGTGATAATTACCCAGGAAAGGTACCAAAATAGAAGCATCAGCAAAAGACACATTTTGATTGTGCGGTTTGGGAATTAATATTAAAACTTTATGGCGTCGCATTAGTAAAAACATAAAAATCTTCCTTAGTGTTTCGGCTCTAGTAAAAGTAGAAATTCTATACGAAGTACTTCAAGTGGTTTAAACCGATCGGAATAACTAAAGTAAAATTGCAGTTAAAAGGACACTATTTTAATTGTTAATAATTTTATTTTTTGTTTTTGTTAATTTTGTTATTAATTCAATAAATTAACTTTTTGTTTCGAATGGTAATTCATCTTTCTGCTTGTTTATTGCCAAAAAATCAACCACACCTGCGGTTAATTTGGAGTAATTAACCGGAAAAAGCAAAAAATAAGTAAAGATAAAAAAATACGATTACAAGAAGCTCTTTTCATTAGTTTATTTAGGATTTTTTGATAATACATTGAGGTTAGAGATTGATATAATTATTATTAAAATGATTGTCGATACTGTATCATTGGTAAGTCAAAAAAGCTGAAAATTCAGGCAGTTCAGGTTTCTATAGAAAATTGTGTCTATTTTTGTCAAAGTAATTTAATTTTATTCATTCAGTTTATTCAATTTAGTAGATGTTTTTATTACAAATTTATCAATTTAAACTAATCGGCTGTAATTCTATTAAATTCGCGATTCTTGGTACAATACCATTTATGCAATTCAAACGCAATGAAACTTTAAAGAACTTCACAAGGTGCTAATAAAATAATAAAAAAATTAACCAAACAATTCGAACTAATAACGAAACGTATACAATGATAATAATAGCATTGAAATAAAATAATTTCTTTAATAATTGTAAATGTTTATTAACTTGTGAAATTATATGTTGAATAAAATATTTTAAAAATTACAAGTTTAATAAAATTTAAAAATTTTCCAATTTACATTTTAGTCTAGGACCCCGTTGTGAATAAGTGGTTTCGTCTTTTCAAGCACTCAACAGCTAAACTATCCCTAAATGAACGAAATGGATTAAAATCCAATATAATTAAAATCAAAAACTATATTGGAAAATTTTTCTAAAATAAAAAAAACGGGGTCCTAGACTAAAGTGTAAGTTAAAAATTTTCAAATTTTATTAAACTTGTAATTTTAAAATATTTTATTAAACAAATAATTCTTTTATTGATTTTGACTGTAAGATGGAGTTTTAGGTTACAGATTATAATAATCTTTCCAACCGATTAACTTAATACTTACAGGTAATTTATTTCAACATTAAATTTATTATTGAAAAAATTAAAATACATTAGAAAGTGGAGGAAGACAGATGGGCTAAATTTTGATATTTTGGAACAATTAAGTATTAGTCTATTTGCTAAGAATACTTCTATATGTCATTCATTTACCAGAGATTCACCTATTTGGAAATTGTTGGTAATTATCTACCGATTGAAAAAAAATTCGGGTGATTGTCTATACGAGCGGCCATTTTGGAAAATCGACGCCATCTTTAATTTTTATTGAAAATATACTGTATATACATGTGAGGTGTCATTTTACATGGTTTTTAGGGTTCTAAACACGTTTCCGATATTATAAATATTGAAAAGTGGTTACTAATCATTATTTAGTAAGATAGATATGAATCAACATCTTTGAAACTATCCAAAAATGAATAGGAAATTTTTAGTTTTTTATATTTTTTAAGGACAGATTTATTTTGTTTTATAAAACACGATCACTAATCTAGTGAGATCAGTACCTAATCATTAGGTATTGTGAACTTCTTCCCTTCTTCTATAAATGTCCACGAAGCTTTAGTGTAACATTCAATTTTGTCAAAGATATTTGAAATGATTCTTGAAAGGAATTTTACTAGTTTGTAGGTTGGTGATTTGATACTAGCTACTTTAGGCCATAGAGCAGCAATCATTGCTGAAAGCTTTTGAATAATTTTGTTTTATTGTTTATTTAACTATTCAATTAAAAAAAAAATCATTTTAATCTAACATAAATTGTATATTCCAAATTAAAATATATTACTTATTAATGTATTTATCGTGATGTCGACAAATGGTATTATATTGTGATAATAAAATTGCTGCATCTGGATAACTGTTAAGTGCAAGTAATATTCAGTAAAGAATAAAAGCTCTCGTGGAAGAATTGCTGAAGAGAAACCATCAATTAATTCAAAGAACAAAACCAAAAAAATAAAATTTGCCAATAACCAAATCTAAACTTGAAAAATTGTGATATTTGGTGAGAAAACTTAAAAAATGCTGATATGATGTATTGATTGATAAGAAAATATAAGAATTACAATTGTGATGGTCGAATTATGGTATACTACTGGTAAGTTACTTCTGAATGAAAACTTCTTAATTTACAAGTGACGGGCAAACATTAATTTAGCAGTGTACTTGTTAAGGATGTATTTTGGCTGCAGGATTGGAAAAATGCTTTTTTTATTAAGGGCATTAAGGCGAAGTATGATATAGATATTTTAATGACAATTTATCAGAAATTGCTGTACAAATAGGCTTTAAGGACACTTTTAAGTTTTCTCAGGAGAACTATTTAAAACATAATTTCCTTTTGTTATAAGAATATCTCTTGGATTAAATTCCCTAAATATTGCATCTCTCTGCTCAATCGACGGATTTTTTTTTTGTGGCAAAGCGTTTGCAGTACGTGTTAAACCAAAAGAGTTAGCTGAAAAAAAAGTACTAATTAACATCTTTAACACGTATAATAAGAGAAAGTTTACCAAGTGTCCAACTTTTTTTGCGTAGTGTTAGCTTGTGGAAACATAAATTAATATGCTCATAGTGGTGCTAATAGTGGTAGGGCTGTTAAAAATTGTAGATAACATATATTAGATTCAAAAGCAAAATTTTATTCAAGGTTACCTAGTACATTGTCATTTCGGAAATTTATAATACCTAGTGATATGAAGGTTAAATTAGAACTAGTCAATTTTTATTATGTTTATCGCCTCTTTTTAATTGGTAATTTACTTTATATTAACCTAACAATTATATTTCCAAATAAATTAATTGTTCCTGGAAAAACTTGGATTAATATAAATTAACAATCCCCTTAAACGTTTAGGTATAGAGGGCAAGGCGTCTTCCTAAAAATGTAATCCCCACTTTAAAAATCTTAAAAAAAATTTTGTTACTCGTCCTCGATTACTATTGCTAAAAATAAACTTGTGCTTCATTATAACAATTCGCTATTATATTGTAGAGTTTGCTGCTACAGTACTGTTAGTGAAGTGGGGAGTGATATTCTGCGTTATTAAAGAATGTTTCGAAAATTTGGTGAAATTATTATTGTCATTATTTTAATTCTTAATACATTTTCTAATTCAAGTGAGATTATTAACAGAGATGAAGGTAATTATGTGATTTTTTAATCATATTCACTTAATATGAAAATATAGCTTTTTGAAATAACGCATGTTCAACAAAGTTGTTTATCAATGAAGTTAGCTTCAAATTGCAGAAATTTAAACTGAAAAATATATATGAAACGAATACTCCCATTTAAGATTTTGTCAAAGGTTGACATGTTGTTTTTCGTTTAATTCACTGATCGTACTAATTACAAAAGTTTGTTGTTTTGATAAATGTGATAATTGACTTACTAAATTAATGCTTAAGTGAAAAATAAGAACGTTAAACACACGTTATTATTTTTAGTTGCCTGCAACGGCCCTCAAAATGCAGTACATATTACCGCCACATTGGGAAAATCTGTAGTTTTCAACTGCCATTTGGAACTTCCGGAAGATAACCCTGCGTTTTATGTTTTACAATGGAAGAAGAAGGTATGCGATATGGTAAGATTTTATCACCTTCCTTCGTTCTTTTATTGCGGTTGTCATTCGTAGGGCTTAGGCCCTGGTTTACAGTTCCCCTATCTAAAATGAGAATATTTAACTATTATATACCAAAATACAATTTAGACTTGATTATCTGAAAACTTGAAAAATAAAAAAATACGAATCAATCAAATACTTTGATACAAATGGAAACATTAGAAAATAAATGACTAAAAATTTAAAATTTTACTTTAATTGAGTTAACTCAATCAATACGGAAATATTGTGGCACAAACGGGTATTAAGGTAATTTGTAATTTTAAATTAATACATTTTTGTCTTTTAAAGGATCAAGCAATGCCAATCTATGTCTGGGCTAGAAGTTATCCAACTCACAGCGGCAGAGGGTACGAGGGTCGTGTATCGCGAGTGTCTTCGGATTATCCTTATGGAGCAGCATCCCTTAACTTAACGTATATTCGCGCATCGGATCAGGGTTGGTAAGAAACAACATTCTTTGTTACTGAATGAATATATGTAAACTCTAAAATGTAATATGTACGTATACAGGTATGAATGCAAAATAGTAATCCCTAACCGTTCATGGAACTCGAGTAAAACGGAACGTGGTTTTATTTGGACGTTCACGAATCGCTTCGGTTCAGTGTCACTCCTGAAGATGTTACATATGTCAATTTGGGTGATTATGTTACCCTTAGCTGTCAGGCAGAAGGTACACCCATTCCAGAAATTCTTTGGTATAAATATGCTAATCTATTAAATCCAAACGCCAGTATGGGTAATTATTATTTGATTACATGTTTTTGACAGAGTAAACAAAATATTGGAATGAAATTTTTACATTTTTGTAATAAATAATTTCATGAAAAATAGGCTAGGTTAAAAAAAAATTCAACTTCTAGGCAACGAAGGAACAGAGGTTCACATTTCAAATATTCGACACGGAGATACTGGAAACTACACTTGCATAGCAAGAAGGAAAGAAGGTCCAAGTTCTCACATGGCTAAAATAAAAATTGCAAGAAGTACTGTAATAATGGTGCCTCCTATTAACCAAACTCTACTAGAAGGAGGAATAGTGCAATTTAGTTGCGAAGCTAATGCTGTTCCAGGAAACGTGACTGTAAAGTGGTTTTGGGAAAGAGTACCTATAAATGAAGTTAATTCTCTCAAAACCAGAATTACTATACTACCAAATGGTTCTTTGGTTATCAATCCTGTTAGTGCAAGTGACTCAGGACAGTATCTGTGCGAAGCGAGTAATGGTATATCAGCCTTCAATCTCAACGTTGAATGTAAGTCTCTTCAGTGATGTTCACATTAATCGACTTGTGTACTTGGCGTGTAGAGTATGCAAGGATAATTAAAATATATTTGTAGAGTTGTAACAACTGTAAAGAATAGATTGTTGCATTGTAACTTATTTGCAGACCCAGCTAAAGTGGCATTTACATCAACCGTACAGTACTTACCCTTTCAGTCAAGGGGTGTCATCCAGTGCTATATAGAAGCCAACCCTCCTATCGAGTACGTTACTTGGACTAAAGATAAACGCTTACTAGAGCCTTACCTTACTGAAGATATCGTTATCTTGAATAATGGTTCTCTACTATTTACAAAAGTTAATGAAAACCATCAAGGATGGTATACATGTACTCCTTACAATTCTGAGGGAACGCAGGGACCTCTGGTCCCATTGAAGTTTTAGTAAGAAGCCCTCCAAGTTTTACTGTAGAACCCGAAATGATATACCAACGCAAAGTTGGTGAAACGGTCAAGATGCATTGCGAGGCTCAAGAATCAGAGGAACTCAAAAGCCGACCATCCGGTGGGAACGTAAGGATGGAATTTCATTAGAAAAGAGTCGTGTATTAATATCGGGCGGCAATATCACAATCGAAAGATTAAGGAAGTCAGATGTTGGTTTTTACGAATGCATAGCCTCTAATGAAGTTGCTACAATTGTTACAGCATCGGAATTAATAGTAGAAGGAACGCAACCGCACGGCCCTGATAATTTAGCAGCAAACGCTTCAGAATTTGCAATAACACTTAGTTGGCTACCGAATTATAGTGGAGAACCGCAAAATTATACGATTTTGTATAGGGAAGCTGGCTTACCCAAATGGTCTACTATCCCTGTTACTCCACCTGAAAGCACGCAAGTTACGATAACTCAACTAACTCCAGGGACGCTTTACGAGTTCCAAGTTGATGGCATAAATGCTTTGGAAGAAGGTACAATGAGCTCCATTATAACTGTCCGAACATTAGGTATGTAAGTCGTTTGTTAATTCTCTTAATAAAATTTTGATTTTTACAATGTTTTTCATAATCTAACCGGAGAGCAGCTTTCGGTTTGCAACTCAAAGTTCAAGTAAATCCAGCTCCTGACAGTTCTCCTTCTGGGGATACAGGTAAGAATAGCTTAAGAATATTAAAAGTAAAGTTTGCTTGCTTTCATTTGGTTTTATAGAATTTAGATTATGGTTTTGCGATACTCAAGTTATCCATTTCACATTCTTGTTTCCACGTGTTTTATCGAATTAAGTTAACAAAATCGCCTACGTTTTTGCACTCCTGCACCTTTAAAAGTGAAGTTCTTTAGGACTTTAGGAACTTCAAAATGCGTTTTGTTTCACAATCCCGTTTTAAGTTTTATGGGTTTGTTTGTTATTAGAAACTTATTTCTTTAGGTCCAAAACCAAGTCCTCCGAGAAACTTAGCTGTGGAGAAAATGAGTAATGGATATCAGATTACCTGGCAACCACCACTCCGAACATAACAATTTAGTACAATATTACACAATTATGTATAAAACCGATGGGCCTTACAGAAATTTAAATAAAGGTCAAATTGGACCAAAAGAAACTGCATATTTGGGTAAGTTCAAATTGAACTAAATATTAAACCGGTTTAGATTCCTTGTAATTATTCAGACGTTCACTTGTTTTACTCAAAATCGGTCTAAACAAAGGTTTTTCTTGTTTACTAAAGAAAAATTAGTATCGAGAGTAGAGTCGTTAATTTCTTTTTTCTTGGTTTATTCAGTGAAAAACTTAGTGGGAGGTCGAACCTACTATTTCCGAGTATTAGCATATACTGGTAAAAGTTTCCAAAGTAGTGATGAGATATTATATGTTGTTCCTGATAGAGTAGAGCGGAAGCCGTCACCATCGACGTAGTCGGAGCAATTCTATTTTTCATTATAGCCATAATTATTTCAGAATTTAATGTATATATGAGTGATAAAAGAAAACATTGGAAACAGAAATAAAGTAATACAAAATTAATGCGTAGCTAGAGTTATTAAAATTTTTATTTCAGCCTCAACCTGAAAACATTAAGTCAAACCAGCAGAATTTTAAAAGTTGCTTAAATATTTTCAATGCATAATAATTTCATTATGTTTATAAATAACCTATTTAATATATTTAATAATTAATATACATATTTAAATAATATATATTTAATAACCTATTTAATAATATTGTTGCTGACAAGCCATATAAGTTGTCACAAGACTGTCGTAATTTTCGTGTAAGCTTGCGAAAAGCTTATAAAATGGTTCCAAGTGGACAATTTTAAGCTGGCCTCAAAGTTTTCGCAACCTTTTCATGGCAACCTATTACAAGGTTGTCGCAAGCGTGTAACAATATTGTCGCCGACAAGCCATAAGGTTATCGTATAAGCTTGCGAAAAGCTGATGATATAGTTGCTAGTGGACACTTTTAAGCTTTTTGCAATATTTTGGTGATAATCTATTATAAGGTTGTAACAAGCTTATCGCAATCTTGTCGCCGACAAGCCATAATGGTTGTCACAATGCTATCGTAGTTTTCCTATAAACTTGCGAAAAGCTTGAAATGGTTCCTAGTAGACACCTTCAAGCTTTTCAAAACTTTTTATGACAACTCATTACAAGGTTGTCACAAGCTTGTAACGTTTCTTACATAACCTAAATTACCTAAAAATGATTCTTCAAAAACATTAATTAATCCTTGTTATAAGAATTTAATATTAAGCTTGTCAGTGAAAACCTCGCGTTAAGTTTATCACAAGAATTACTACGTAAGGTTTTCATGACAACCTAAAATCAAGCCAGGAATCCCATTTTAACTATGCGTTATTTGCCTTGCTTTTCGCTTTACGTGAACAAATTTCACCAAAAACATTATGTAAACTTATATATAGTACTATATCTCAGTTTTTGACAAAGTTGAAAACAATCGTCATTTTTTGACTAAGGTTTTGCACCATACCACTTGGCCAACTAATTAAGTTGTGTTACTCATTCAACGTAGAATTTATTGTTCTTTAATTTGTTCTATCGTAACTCTTTCAACAGAAAAAAAGACAAATGTCATAAAATTTTGAGGTTCTTTGGCCGCCAAAAGTTCTCCCGAGGTCGCCCATGTTAGCATTTTTGTTTTTTACTGACTGGCCTAAAAAAATTTTTGCGAAAAAGTCTTTAAACCATTATAAAGCATATGAACTAGCCATTATTAACATGTAAGCTGCAGAAAATGACACCAATTTAGTGCACGGAGGTGCATCTTTAAAAAACATTGGTGTAGGTCCACAAAAAGTTAAAGATAAACTATTGAGAGAAAAAAACACTCCGTGCAGTTATTGAGGAAAAAAAAACTACGAGAACGAAAATTGATTTTTCAAAAATAGTGGTGATAAAGTACATCAAAAAAAGTTCAGCTGTTGTGAAAAATCAAATTATGGAATAGAAAATTGTTGGTTCAAGGAAACACAATCGCAAGAACAAAGAAGAACGAAAACGCCACGTGAGTAAAAGAAAATCAAATTTTAATACAAAAAAATTTAATAAGTTTATGTTTGAAACTGATAATGTAAATTCAAATGAGAATCTTCGGTAATCTAAGATTTCCTCAATTCCTAGTAACATAAATTTATAACAACATGTTACACTCTGATGTTTGCTTAAAACTAGCTTTACTGTTAGCGGTAGCAAGAGTCGTAAGTAAGGATAACTTATTTCGTTCTTTCACTTTTCTAAAAGTAATAAATTAATAAAACTTTGACAATTTAAACTATTACGTTTATTTAACAAAATAGAAAAACTAGGAGCTCTGCAGGTGTATAAAAAAGATTGCAAACGTACGATAGGCAACTTTATTAGTGAAAAAAAATAATTGACCCGGTGCGTATTGATCACAAATGTGTGATTTATTAACTGGAAATTTAAAACAACCAACGCAACTGGCACCTTAAGTAACAAAAATATAGACTCACCAGCTGGTAGAGGTCTTACAATATAAATACGATGACAGATGGTTGTACTTTTGAGGTACAGTTGCTAGCATTTACTTGATTAACTTTGAAATCAAACAAACACAAACTACACTAATTTACTTCTGCTACTGGATTAGTGCATCTTTAAATAAAATTGGTATAGGTTCACAAAAAGCTGGTTGATCACTTTTCAGTGATCACTCTTACTCTCAATTAATCACTCTCCGCTTTTCAGTATACCCTTGCACAATTCTGCCTCATCAGTGACTTCTAACCCAAGGGCAACAATAAGAAGGTACAGTAAGCGTACGTTTTGTAACAGAAATTGAAACAAACAATTTTCTGTTATAAAAATAATGTTCAAAGCCATTACAATGTCGATCTTCAATTTGAAGGAACAATTTTCAAGATAACAAATGAAACTATTAATAATGAACTATTTATAATTTAAGCCAAAATAAATAAAGTTACTTTCAGAATGGAAATCGATACGGAATATTCAATCTCGCCAATTTCTGAAAAAGGCAATTCAAAATTAAAGGTAAAATCTTACGTTGGAACCAATATTTTAATTCAAGGGGTGATGGCAGTAAATGCTTTCATCGATAGTTTTACTCGGGAAGAAAAATTGAAGTTCTACGGAATTAAAAATGCAGGTCCACCCATAATTGGTAGAGATTGGATAGATGTATTTAAAATTAAAATTGATCATATATTTCAATTAAAAAGTTCAATTAGTAAAGAAACCGAAAAAGAAACTATTGAAAATTTCCAAAAATATTTCATGGTAAATAATGGTAACTTTCACTGAGAGTAAAATGACCTTACACTTAAAAGAACGTAGTAAATGCATTTTTCATAAAGTTCGATCATTACCTTTCGTTTTAAAAGATAAGGTCGAGGAAGAGTTAATTAAATCGACTCAGGAAAATATAACTCATGTAAGTTTTTCTGAGTGGGATATTTCGATTGTTTCCGTAATGAAAAGAATGGCCAAGTTAGAATATGCGGTGATTTTAATGTTACTCTAAATCCAAGTTGCATGTTGACAGTTATCTATTATTAACCGCTCTAGGTTAACCGCTGGCGAAGTTTTTGTACACATCTCATGAAGTACATGACATCTCATGTGAAGTACATGAAGTACTTCACGTGGAACATCCTTCAGTGCTTCTGCAACGGAAGAACTTCAATTTAGTTCTGATAAAAATAAGCTACTTGATCCGGGGAGTCTGGGGGCGTGGAACACCTTCCAGTGTCTCTGCGACGGAGATCTTCAGTTTACTTTTAATAAAAATAAACTATTCAATCCGGGGGTCTGGGGGTGGAACACCCTCTAGTGCACAAGTTTTGGAATGAAGAACATTGCAAAACATGCAGAACGCCCAGACCAAGTAGTTTACTTTTTGTCAGAAGTAAACTGAAGATCTCCTGTTGCAGAGGCACTGAGGGTGTTCCACACCCGGACTCCCGGTTTAAATAATTTATTATTATTAAAAGTGAATTATTTAAGCATATCTCAAGTTTATTAAAATTAGCTATGGCCAAGTAAATGTGTTTAATTCTTAATTTGACAATTAATTATAAATTGTGTAATTATAAATTTCGTACCCTTGGGAGGCAGATCTCTGCAACAAAATAAAAATAAACTACTTAATCCGGGGGTCTGAGGGGGTGGAACACCTTCCAGTGCATCTGCAACGGTAAATTTTCAGTTAACTTCTGATAAAAATAAACTACTCAATCCGGGGGGTGTGGAACACCCTCCATTGCTCAAATTTTGGAATCTCGGTAAGTCTCTGAAATACCAACGATGTACGTGAAATACAATGAAGTATCGATGAATTAGGTGAAGTACCGTGAATTATTGATGAAATACGGTAAATTACTGGTGAAGTACGTGAAGTCCCGTGAATTACTGCTGAATTATATAAAGTACGAAGAAGTATGCAGAATTATAATGAATTACGTTAAGTGTGAAGTTAATTGTACACGATTTCCTCTAGCGGTTGACCCCTCGCCCTTCTTACTAATAACATATCATAAACCTTTGGTTAGTATATTAGGGAATAAGAAGGTATACCAATTTATGCGGCTAGTACTTTCTCGTTTACCCCGTAAAAGTGTTTGCCAAATTGAAGAGAACGTCACTAGCCACAGAAATTATTTGCAAGAATAATTACCAATAAATTATATAACAATTGTAAATTTCTTTTTGATTACCGTAATACAGCTCAATCAACGACAGGTGTAAGCCCTGCTGAATTACTGTTTGGGTGTTAACTTAAAACAAGATTAGATTTAGTATATCCAAACCTTGGTAGAACTATAAAGGAATAAGTAGAAACTCAAGTTTATAATTACGATGAAAAGCCAAAGAATATTAATATTCGTGAAAAGGTAGATTATAAAGATTTTTCAGTAACAAACAATCCTGTGTAGTCTAGAGGTACCTACAATTGTTAATAAAAGAGGTTCAGTAATGTATGATGTTAAATCAGCAAAAGAGAAAATTGTCACTAGGTATTCAAATCAAATTAAAACTAATATGAATTCGAGATTTTTTTTCGATCCTTCCCCTGATCTACCTGAAAGTAAATCATGGATATTAGCAATGAGGAAATAGGAATAACTTACGTTTAACTAAAAAAATGTAATTATATGAATAGGTATTGTAAAGAAACAAATATAAATAAATTCTTCGTAAATAAGAGAAAGAATGTGGCATTTATGCATAAAATCTCTATATCTTTCCGTTATTGATAACGCATATTGTAAATATATTATTAGAATAAATAAATAAATGTTAGCAATATGCTTTATGAATAAATGACTGTGTGCGAACATTACCACAGGATGGACAGTATATTTAAATTTAAGTGACGGGTAAACAATTAATCACAATTAGAGATATATGGTAAAGTCACCATCCTACGGCTTAACCTTAACAATTAAGGAATGATAACACTTTAGGGACACAAAAATAGCATAATTTTAATAATTTTTTATGGCCTTATGGCAATACAAAATCTGTTTAAAGAGATTTATTGTACATATTTTAGGCAGTAGATTATAAATTTTTATTTACATTTTTATACAAAATTGTAGTGGCAAATCTTAGTGAAAAAAACCTCTTTTAAAAAAGAGCGTTCTGCGAGAAAGGCAAGTTTTCTTCTTCAATTTTTGACCTTGAACAAAAAACAAAAAAAATTTCAGTTCTAAATAAGATTATCTCAAGAAACACGTAAAAAAATTAAAAATTTTGGTTTTTGTAAGAATAGTGCACCATTGATTTAAAATTTTCATTTTTGTTGAAAAATTACGTGAAAAATTGTTTATAACAAGAAAAGTTTACCATGTAACGTCAAATCCTTACGTACTTATCCAGATAATTTAATTTTATAGTTACAGTTAAAATTTCAAGCAAATCAGTTCAAATTTGTAAAAATTTATGTTATTTAATATTGCCGTGGGATATTTAACAATAAATAATTTTAAGTAAAAACCTGTTCTCGCTCTAGCGTATTTATTTTTTAAAAAACTCAATTTATTTATTCAGGTATTTTTGTGAGATGCATTATTAAGTTATATGTATACTTAGTTTTCTAAGGCGTAGTAACACATTCAGAAGTTCTGAGGTGCATCGCCGTAACATAAACTGGAATTGATTGAAATAAACCCAATAATGTTCCTAAAATTTTACATACTCATTAGTGCTATTATATTTACTAATTATCAATTTACCAATGCAATGACAAATATCAACTTTAGGGTAAGTTACCTTTACCGTTACCTTTATAAATGCTTTTGAGAAGTAATCAATAAAATTAAGATAATCGATCTTATTATTTATTTAAAATTTTGTATCAATTTCAATAGAGAAAACAAGAATCTCGAGATCAAAGATTTAATATTTTGTAAAAATTAATGTTCATATTTGAGATTACGATTTAAAAATATCTTCAGGTTGAAGGACGACAACATTGTCGATTGGAAAATCCAGCTACAAATATAGCGTCAAAAGCTTAGGTAGATGCTGCGTAGTTTTCGATTTTAATATTTAAAAAATAATTTCATTTGCTACAAAAGTACTTTACAAATTCGTTTTCATCTTGATGTACCAACAATTATTCACATTGTCAATAATGTTAAAATTGTTATCGGACCCTTTTATATAATTTTTGGAGTTGGACCAGCGGTATTTATTTGCATCTATCACCTTTCTCCCTTAGAAGAAAAGCCAGTGATAAGCAATAAGTATTTTCTACGTTTTTATAGATACAACTTAGCTTTATAATTTTTAAATGAATGTACATATTTATTAAGAGTGAGATTTTTATAATTGATGGGATAAATACCTTTGCAATTGCACCAATTCAAGTCGGGATTTCTTTCGTTTTTTTGGCCAATCCTTAGTTAAACACAATTGGGGTTTTGTAGAGCAGAAGCGTTTCAATTTCATGTCTTCAAAGACAGGTAAGTATTTTTCTGCACAATTTAGTTGGATCTTAACCTGATTATAATATTTAAGATTTTTATAATTTGGATATAAATTTACAATAAAATAATCCACCAGCGAAAATACTAGAGCGGTAATTTATTCTGATAGTATTTTCTTGTTGCCGTACATTGCATATGTGTTTTTTGACATTCTAATTCATTTATAATTGTTTCAGATTTGGTAAACTCAAGTAATGATAATTTTGAACCATCAGAATCAGTTAGATATACACGACAGGTTAACAATAACGAGTACGTATTAAAAATCATTTTGTAATTAAAATAACACTAATTCAGACGTATCCTTAATCTACACTTTTGATTACAGGCAGTCCTGTGAAATTTTGAAAACACCGTTTCACACTATATATAAAATTTTGGAAAAATCAGAAAAAAACTACAAATCTGGTGATTATGTACCGACGCTAAGTGTATTAGAAATTTATTGCGATAAAGGTTATAACTTAGTTCCATTCGTAAATAATTATTCCATTTGTAAAAATGGAAAATGGGAACCATCGCCAACTATTTGTAGTCGTATGTAAATTCTGCGTAAAGTTGCATTTTTTATATTTATGTCTAAATTATTTTAGGTTCTTGCTCATCGTTAACTTCAACAACAACCACAACAGTCGCATGCACATATAAGGGACATCCTTTAGATAACTGCATTAACCCAGTAGATCAAACAATAGCAATTCTGTCATGTAGTCCACATTATGAAGAAGCTACCTTAGATATAGATCCAAATCGTGTATGCAAAAATGGCAGCTGGAGTTATCCAATACCGCAATGTTACCCATGTAAGTACTACCTACTGGTAAAATTTTAAAATGGTTAACAATTTACACTTTCTAGCTTGCGGAATAAAAACTCTAAAGGAACCCCGCAATAATCAACGGTAGCATCGCTATGCGTGGAGACTATCCATGGCAGGTTGGAGTGTATAACATGAACAAAGAATTGATATGCGGTGGTGCAATTATTCATGAACACGCCATTTTGTCTGGTATGAATTTTTATAAGATATCATAATTACAAATTATTAAATTCTCTGAATTAAATTCAGAAAAAAAATGCTGTAATTATCTATTAGCTGAATTTTTTAATTCAAAATAATGTATTTACGTAGTAGATAATTATAAAAATTGATTTTATTTGCAATTTACTACTGGAAATGATGTTTAATTTTAATTTTGTTCGTGCTTATCTTTAAAATGGGATTAGAAAAGATTCTAGTGAAAAGCGTCAAGTGTTGTTCTTCTCGTAGGCGATTGATCCGTTTAAATTAACGGATGAATGTCTTGACAATAGATTTGTTTCATGGAACAAGCGGTTCAAGGCGCAGTAGTCTTTTTAAATTATGTAGTATTGAGAAAATAAAAATAATTTCAAAATCGTATTAAAATTTTCAGCTGCACATTGTTTCGCCGACCACGATGGAAATGTCTTCCCAACTGCGAACTACTTCATTGCTAGTGGAAAATACTACAGAGAATATTCTGACGAAAGAGATGAATTAGCTCAGTATTCCAATGTATGATTTTAAGTTTTTTTTTAATATTAGAGTAATTCAGTTGTTATATTTATAGGTTCGTGCAATACACGTCCCCGTAAAATATAAAGCTGGCACTCATTTTTATGACAACGACATAGCAGTTATAATATTGAAAAACCCAGTTACGTTCTCTGAAGTTGTGCAACCTGTATGTGTTGAATGGAATGACAAAAATCGAAAAGTGAATTTGGCATTACACACCAAAGGCATTGTAAGTTTGCACGTTTTAAAATTAAATTAGAGTAGTGAAATTTTAACCAAGCAACAATAACTTAGGTTACTGGTTGGGGTCAGACAGAAGAAGGAAGAGGGCTCTCTAATGTATTAAAACAACTGGAAGTCCCATATATACCTTACGAGAAATGCTATAATGAAGTTCCAAATGATTTCAGAAGGTATATTACTTCTGACAAAATATGTGGGGGTTATACAAACAGCGGTAAGTGAAAAAAGTGCCACAAAATGCAATTTTGGAACAGCAACTTCTGAAAGTAAAATCTAAATGCTGGTAATTATTTTTTCAGGTATGTCCATATGTCAAGGAGATAGTGGTGGAGCTTTGTCTTTCAAAAGCACGGCTAATAATCGTTATTATGTAAAAGGAGTTGTTAGTACTTCCCCGGCAACAAGAGAACTAGCATGTGATTCCAATGCCTATAGTCTGTATACTGACATTTCCATTCACATTAAGTTTGTTGCAGGATTAGTAGAATATTATAAAACGTTAGTAGTTTCACTATTTTAACATTTGGTTAACTTCTTCTTCTTCTTCTACTTTTAACTAGGGATAACCTTGTATGCCCAGATTTGTTTTTACTTAACAGTAGCATCGGCGATATTCCGAAGTCACTGTCACCGGTTCTGGTTTACAGCCTGCTATCAAACACTTATTATAAAATAATAAATAATATAAAATAATAAATAAGTAAACACAAACAAACTCAATAAATAACGAGACAGAGCCAAGTCTTCATTTTATTTTTTTTTTTCTATCTCAAGCACTGCTCGACAGGGGTGGTAAAAATTCATTAACAAAATATTAATCTTTTTAGGTGGCAGCCTGTAGAATGCATTCGTGACTGTACTGACCAACAAACAAAGAACACGTAAGTTTAATATATTTTTATAATTTCCTTATTTTAATTGCTTCTATAACTTTGAAGTAAACGTTGTATGCTTCTGAATTCTCCACCAAATGGAAAATACATGGTCCTTCAACAAAATGTTAGTTATCCATCCAGAGGTTATGCATCTATAGGAAGTACGCTATCTTTATCTTGTGACGATGGCTATCAAAGTAGTTCTTCAGGATTAACTCGATCCTACTGTACAAATGAAGGGCAATGGATACCTTTTCCTGGAACATGCGAAAGTATGTAGTATATTCAGTTATTAGTGCATTTTGTTTAAAACTTAAAAGCAAAACTCCTGATTCAAAGATAAATTTAAGTTTTTACATTTACTCAACTTGCTATTTATAAATTTTAATTATAAGTTTAAAATTTTATTTTAGAAATAGAAATTCGTAATGATTATTCTCCTGATGTCTCTAAACATCAAAATATTAACCTATTGCCTAAAGAATGCGGAGTGTATTCTATTAAAAACGTATCGTAAACGGAAATAAAGCGGACCTCTTTGAGTTTCCTTGGATGGTTCTCCTATCATATTATGCAGGTAAATTAAAAAATTAAATTAATTTAGATTAACGGTACCGGCTAGATCAACTATTGGGAATAACACAAGTGGAAGTTAGCGAGTACATTTTTAGATTGCAATTATCCGTGCTAAAAGCTTTACAGCTTACCATAACTCTTGCTGTAAATTGATCGCGACAGGTAACCGGCAGTAGTCAAACAGCAGCACATTTAAAACAGTAAAATTTTATGTTGTGAATTTGCTTATCTCATTTATTTCTTATATTATGGACATATGATATATACTATACATTTTAGATGGCGAATCGTTTTCTGAATGTGCAGGAACAATTATTAATGATAGATACATATTGACAGCTGCTCACTGCATGTCAAGTTTTAGTCAGTATCCTTTGTAAGTAATCCCAATACTTAGCAAATAAATATTAAACAAATTATTCCAATTTAAATTTAAAACTTTTAAGGATTTCGGTTCGAATAGGAGAATATAACTTAAAATCGGAACCTGATTGCGAAATTACAGGAAATGGTATTTCATTTTGTGCTGAACCTACACAAAATATTACAATAGAAGAAATGATTCCTCACCCTAATTACAGCATCGTTGGAAAAAGTGATGATATAGGATTATTACGTTTAGGTACTTCAATGATGTTTTCAGGTAAATAATTTATTTTTAATAGTACGCAGAATGAAAATCCTCTGTTTTCTAATTTTTGCAGATAGTGTGAAACCCATATGTCTTCCCACAACAGAACACTTTAAAATCAAGAATTTTACTAATACTCCATTAATCATTACAGGATGGGGTGTGACTGAACTTGGTAATTTAATTCTTTGAGGTAGTATTTTATGATTATAATTAAAACTAATATTAAAGGAGGAAAATCAAGTGATGAATTGTTGACAGCAAACATTCCTTTTGTAACAAATATGGAATGTGAAGAAAGTTACAATAGCTTTAAAACCATTAAAATAAATTATAAACAATTATGTGCTGGTGGTGCTAGTGCGGATACGTGCACTGGCGATGCTGGAGGACCACTTCATGCAACAAAAGTTGTTAATAATGATCTTCGGTACATTCAGGTTGGAATTACTTCGTTCGGGCGTAGCTGTGGATCATCTTATCCAGCGGTCTATACCAGAGTAGAGTATTATTTAGATTGGATTTTGGACAACATTCGGATATAATAATTATTAAATTCATAATTTTCATGTAGGATTAGGCTAAATAGTGCTTATTCCGTTGATCAACATCTTTTGTTTCTGTAGGTTGTGTGCCTGTATATATTGTGCTGCTTTAAAACTTTTTCTTACGTACTCAAGCAGGAAATGTTTATTCAAAATTGTTTTAAACTAAATTTAGGGATCTAAGTTTCAAAATGAAAATTCAGGGCAAAAATATACTTAGACTTCGTATGAAAAAAATTGTTAACTTATTCAACCTTCACATTGTACAAAGTTTTTATTTAAATAAATGTTAAATTGTAGTAACTACTGTTTTAATTATTGTTTAAAATTATACCTTGAGTGATGCGTTATTGTATTATTTCTTGTATGGCCATCGGCGATTTTGTTGCATTTTTGTGTCTGGTTTTGTAGAATAATTGTTGCTCCAAAATTTTCCATATCTAATTCTTTCGTTTTCCCCCCATTTTATTTGAACGCATTTCGCTTTATTTATAAAATTGTTAATCCTTCATTGTTTCTTCTTCATTTGGGATTGATGTTCTATGATCTAATGGGTCTTCTTCTGTCTTGTCAGTGACAGTTTTCTAAAATACTCTCTCCAAATATTGTTGATTTCCATTTCTTCATATTTGGTATTTCCTCTTTTGTTATCCATTTTTCTTGCCTCAGTTTTGTTGTTAATTTTCGATTGTTTTATTTTTTTGAAGTATTCACTCGGTTTTCTGTAAATTTCCTCTACCTTCCTCCTAGTCGTTCCCTCTATCCACTTTTGTTTCTCATCTTTATACATTTCAATCGTCAATTTTATCTTTTTCTTGTATTTTTCTTTGTTCTATTCACTGGGAGCTCATCCATTTTAATCTTGCTTCTCTTTTGGCATCTATCATAGCTTCAAATTCTTTGTCAAAACATTTATTTATTATCTTTTTCCACTTGGCCCACTGTTTTTCTGCAGCGCTTAGTGTACTATTTTGTTATCCACTTTCTTGGTTTATTGTTTACTTTTTATCTCTTTTGCAATACTTGCTCATATTTTCTCTTTTACTTCATCATTTTATTTTTCCGTTGCAAAGCTTTTGGTTTTTGTTCTTTTGTGGCATTTCTTTTGAATTCCATTGCATTTTACTTTTTTTACCATATTATGGTCCGTGTTTACGTAGTTCCTCTATATGATTTTGGTTCATCTACCCTAAAAGTTCTTCTCTTTGCAACCAATATTATGATCAATTTTATTTATTCATAATTTTATTTATGTTTGTTCTTATGCTTGTAATTTGTTGTTACTTACAGTTACATACCGTGGCCATATTACACAGTCTTTCTCCATTTTCGTTTGTTTTCGGGTATATTATGTGACATAGATCTCTCTTTCAATTTGGGCATTGAAGTCTCTTAGCAGTTTCAAATGGTCTTTTTTAGTATAGTTTTTTAATTTCTTTTTAAATTTCCATTTTCTCTTAATTTCTTGTTTCTTTAGTTGGAGTATAGACTTTTATTATAGATAGATTTGTGTGTTCACCATTTATTCTGACATAAGCGAGTCGGATGTTAATTGAATCAAACTTTATTTTGTTATTTGCAATGCTTCTGTCCATTATAAAGGTTACTCTGCTTCTTGTTTTTCTCGCCAGAGTACAGCATTGTACATTTCTTCATTCTGATTTCTTCACTCTTTCTATCTAATTTAACTACTTTAACTACTTCATTCATTTTACAAAAGCAGCATTGTTCTGATGTTCCAAGTTGCCATTCTCTTATTTGTTTTATTCCTTTTTTTTTCTTTTTCCTAATTTTCCAGTTTTTCCTTGTCATATCGCTGCTTATAAAGATTTTCATTTCTTTTAACTTATTTTTACCAATAGATATCATCTATATCATATTTGGTTCATCTACCTAATTGTTCTTCTACAGTTTGCAACGTCATCATTTGATAATTTTCTATTTATTCATAATTTATTTCATGTTCTCTTATCTTCTAATTTAGTTTTCTATCTTCTAAAGTTCATTTCTTACTTTGTTTTTGTAGTATAGACAGTCTTTCTACCAGATAATTCGTGTGTTTACGTTTTATGCTGACATAGAGCGATTTGGCATTAATTCGTACATCAAATCTTCATTTTGTTATTTTCAATTGCTTCTGTCTATAAAGTTATCTTTCTTCTTGTTTCTTTGCCGAGGTAAGCATTGTACATTTCTGTGCATCGTTATTTCTTACTCCTTTCTATCTAATTTCAACTCATTTATCTTCATTTCATGCTTTTTAATAAAGCTAGCTTGTTCTGATTTTCCAGGTTGCTATTCTCTTGTTTGTTTTATTCTTTTTTTTCCTAATTTTTCAGTTTTTTCTTGTCATATCGCTGCCTATAAATATTTTCCTTCCTTTTAACTTATTTTTTTGTTTTCAAAACTATCATTTTCTCTTTCCAGTTCTTCATCTTAACTACCATTTAGTTTTTTTTTCCTTGATTTTCCCAATTTGGAAGATTTCCAACGGCTCAACTTCCATTCTCATCTCCTCCTTTAATAGTTTCTGGATTCTTTCTTTAGTTGTTTACTTTTAGTGTTTTACTTTTTTATTTCTTCAAAGCGTCCTCTAGCTACGCAGTTGTTTTCCTAAGTGCATGATTTTCTCAATTCCATCTCTTCTTTCTTTAATATTTTCCTGTATTTTTAATTTCGTCTCTGAGCTCTTTTCTTTCATTCATACCTTCCTTATAACCCTCACGCAATTCGGTTTTAATGTTCTCAATTGCCTTCAATACGGCCTCCATTTCTATATCTTGTTCTTCGTTTCTTGTCTCAGTTTGTTTTAATTCTACTCCTTCTACTTCAACTTCGTCGTTTGGGAATCTCTCTCTTTTTTTGCATTGGGAATATTGGTTTCGGTACTTAGTTGTACTTTATTTTCAGTGTCCGTGTTGTCCTTGTGCATTTGCTTTACTTTTGGTTTCACCCGTACAAGCTTTCCAGCCTGGTCGACCTCGGTTTTCGGTTTATGGTTTCTCACTATTAGTTATGAGTTTAAACAGCAAAATACTTTCAAACATAAATCTCTTAATATACAAGTTCTTTGTTTTGCAAACACTTTTCTTACATCCAAATATTCTCTATTTTGTATTACACTTTCAATTCCGGTTCCTATCACTATTATACCACTTCTTCTTCAAGTGACATACACTTTTCAGTGCAGTGCGTAGTAATCAACTTAGCCGAATTAATTATTATTTTAATATTTAATAAAAGTATGATAAAGTCATTGGCATGGCCACATCCGATTTTTTAACATGTTTTTCAAATTTATAGTACGAATTTAAATTAATTATTATACTTGTTAAAATTTGCTGTTAGTGTAAATTATTTGCGTCATCGTTTCTTTACTTTTTTGAAAAAACAAAACAATTCATATACACTGTGTGCCGCAGGCGTTACATCCTTCCTTCAGATATAAATAAATAAATAACACCTACAACAAATTTTTTTATTATTCCCAAACAATAGCTTAAACCCAAATGAACAATAACCTTCAGCATAGTAAACAAAAGCATATAAATTCTAAAATAATAACAGGAAGGTATCATATTATTACTTATTATAGTCGGAATAAATATCTTTGATTTCCGATAATTCAGTAGTGTCACGACAAAATTCATGGTTCTGTACAGCAAATTCCTGCATATCTGAAATATTAAATGAAACATATATTGTATAAAACGTAAATATTGCACTAATTTACTTATTTTCCAAAATACAGAAATGTTGAAGATAATCATCTACACTTGTAAGTTTGTAAAGAGTTGTTACACAATCTACAAGGAACGTGCAATTTCCGGGAACGTTTTGTGCGGAACAAGCTTGATTGGGAATTTCGGTATCATTTAATTCTTTGAATACTTTGAAAGTTTGCATAGCTATTCTTAAATATCCATTACTCATTATACTATTTAACCACGGTAAGCCTTCCAGGACTGAGTGCTGTAAACATAAATAAATTATTAAAACCAATCTACAAATATTCATTTTGTCAAGTTTAAATTTTATTTAAAATGCTACATTCATATCCCATATGTTTGAAAAGTCAAAGTTTACCGCACACATTGCTACGCCTACCAAATTTTAAAGATTCACGCACCACTACGCTACGTTTTGTAGAAGAGCACAAAAGTACTTCTACAAAAATTGAGCATAAAAGGCATGAAGAATTCATTTAAATTTAATTTTTGGTAGTGTGTCAGAGAGTAAGGTGTTCTTTGCGCTAACTTATCATACATTGTTTTAGGGATTAGAGAATCCTATTGTTTGTTCCCAAACTCGCAATCAAAGTTAGTATTTGATGCTAGTTTACGACCTTCTGAATGGTATTCCGAGATGTTTATGTGAGTCATGACTTAACCAAAAAAATAGTTTCTAGCTTTCCCAGAAAGGAATATTAGCTATGTTATTGCGACAGTTGCTAGAATTATTTGCAAAAACTACGGTGAAGCCTCAAAGCACCGAAGAAGAGATGGAACAAATGCTCCTCTATTCAAACCTACGTCTATATTAACACCATCAGTCGGAAGTGGTTCAGTAGTGGTTGGCACAAAGTCTCTCCTGTTCAAACCTACTTTTAAATTGAGAATACCAGCAAGAACTGATAGACTTGAATCTACAAAATTAAATAATTACACATTATTTTAAAATTATAAATAAAAATTATAAGAAATAATAAATGTTTTTTATTTTATCTAACCACTTAAAATACTTACCAGTAACCTCTGTCTTTGGTGTTTCATTTTCCTCCGATGAACTATCAGATGGAACAAATCCTCTTCTCACCAAACCTCCATCTATATTGACACCATCAGTCGGAAGTGGTGCAGTAGTAGGCACAAAATCTCTCCTATTCAAACCTACCTTTGTATTGTGACTATCAGGAGGAAGTGGTACACTTGAAACTACAAAATTAAATAATTTCACATTATTTTAAAATTAAAAGTAAAAATTATAAGAAATAATAAATATTTTTTATTTCATCTAACCAATTAGAATACTTACAACCATGCTGTGATTTCTGTGGTTTAACAACTACCAACGAACTAAGAGAAGTAACAAATGAATATTTCAAGCACAAATTCAATGCTTCCTTTCTAATTTCTTCTATATTGTCATCAGTGATAATATAAGTAAAAGTGATCTTTTCCAATAATTGCTTTACTTTTAAATAAGCCCCTAGTCTTTCAATATTGGATGCCGTATGTTCAACATCTGGAGTTAAAGTCAATAATCCTTTATAGCTTTTGCCGTTTACAGTTGGTAGATCCAAATCATTTTTATCTTCTAAAATTAATTTCATTGAAAGCATTGCGTGAAATTAATATACTTATATTTTTGTTATTTTGTTATTGATTGGTAGATCATTACAAAATATACATAATATATATAATATACTTACTATAAGATCCTGCTACTACAAGTTCTGATCCATCATAAAAGGCAGGAAAATTTGTATTGCTTACTTGGCTAACAGATTTACCATACTTAAAATTAACATCGGCTAACAAAGGAGATGAAATTTGATTATAAAAATCTTGTAATTGTAATGCAGCGTCAGAAGCTTCATAAATATGTTTGAAAACCCCCATGTTACGCAAAGCTACTGTTTGTAAATTGTTTTGATCTGCTTTATCACCAAACGAAAGCGAACATATCCGTGATTTCCTTAAACCAGAGTTAAGTTCGGCAACTGTTCTCATAATAACTTCAAATGATTCACTAAATTCACCATCTGTTAAAACTATGACGACTGGTTGACGATCAATAGAATCAATCCTTTTTTTTTTTTCGTTTTCAATCAATTGTAAACCAACTGCTATAGAAGCTAAAATATCAGTTCCGCCTGTTACATCAAATTTCTTTATACTATTTTTTGCTTTGGTAATAAAATCTGTTGTTGCTGGATACGCAGGAGGAAAACTTATATCCTAAAATTAAAAGTTATTGCAAAGTATTAGATCACAAATTATTATTTACGTTTAATTCAAAAGGATTTTTAGAAGAAGATTCGTAAAATCCTTCTCCTTGAAACGTAACACTTTCAGATGCGTTGTCCAGATTCCATACCCGTACTATACTGTTAAATTCTACCAAGTTGAACAAATCTTTTTCGTGCAGCTCATCTAATATTTTTGTCATTGCTTGTTTTAATTGTTTTATTTTAGACCGTCTCATGCTACCACTGGTATCTAATACAAAAACCACATGCTGCGGTAGAGGTTCTAACTCCTTTGGGGCAAAGAAATGTACAAAATGATCGTCATGAACTAAAATATTTCCACCTTTCGGATCTCTTTCTACATCATACTGAACCACGAACTGACCCGATAGTCCATCATTTGTGTTTGTTTTTTAAAACATTTGCCAACTGTTGTTGTCTTTCTTCGTTAGGTGAAAACTTAACACGACGGGAAGATTTGCTTAATACTTCGATATCTTCAAGAGGATCGAGTTCCTCGTTTTCGATTTCAATTTCATTCCCTGACCGTAATGACGGTACTCTCAACTCAGTTATATTTCGGTTTTCTGTTATAAGCACCTGTAAGTAAATCAAAGTCTTAAATTATCAATTATAATTATTTCATTTACTTCAACTCCAAAATCTTCAATGAGTTGCCCTGGATTAATGTTGATTACATGCTCATAACGACCTTTCTCTCGTTTCAAAAGTTGTTCGTAAGTTAAATAAAACGCTGCAGCGGTCTTGGGTTCTACGTTAACAGAAACTATGAATTTAAAAGAATTTCGAGCACTCACAGCTACATGAGCTGCTTCCATTCCTCTAGAAACAGCCTAAAATACTTTCTAAATAATAGCAATAATTCAAATAATTAAATAACGAGTCTATAGTCTGTTTGAAACAAGAATGCAATAAAACATTGTAGGATTTTTATTTCGTTAATATTCGATTTGTGAAATGACAATCGCATGTAACATTTCAGCAGTATAAACTCGCATAAATTTTAATTAAGCATGTGTAAGGTCTTATTTTTACTGTATTCTTATTTCAAAAGGACTATAGAACTTTGTAATGCAGACGTTATGACGCAGAAATATGCCGGGGGTGTAATCTTTGAATATGTCTTTACTATCAATTTCTTAATAATTAATTTAATTTATGTTTTGAATTAAAAAAACAAGTTCTTTGCCTCCTTAAATATTTTTAAGTTTATTAATTATTAATAGATTTTTCATGTTACATATACTGTAAGAGAAAAAAATCACCCAACATAAAATGAAAACCTATTAATATTTATTAACTTAAAAATGATTAAACTTATTATTAAACATAATATCATTTCACAAGTTAACAAATGAATTATAAATAAAATTTTTATTTGAAAAGTTAATGAAGCTAAGATCACTGCTGAGTTGGATAAAGTTTGAGTTAAAAAAACTTGAAATTTACTGGAAAATCCTAATTTATAATATAGTAATCCTTAGCCGAGGGTTTTTTCGTGCATGTAATTAAATATGAATTAATGCAAGATTGGTAGAATGTTTTTTAAATATACAATAACCAATGTCAGATATTTAAGGTGCGTCGTGTCTCTAAACCCGCAAGAATTCCCTGCCGGAACAGTGACATTTAAACTGTTTTTGGTAAACCGACTGCATCAAAACGTCACATTGCATAATGTGTGATGGGATATACCATTTCGTATTCCTTTCTGGCTTCTTCCTTTTCTTTCACATAGGCGGTATAATTTTTGCCATCGACTTCCATTATAAAACCAGAGATGAATGCATCTTCGGGTAAAATAACAAAAAATGTAGCTTCTCGTGCTTCTGCAGCATAATTTCTCACTTTACTTACAATCGTGGTGTGAGCAAAGCGATTATTAATATTTGATTTAATACTCATGTGGTAAATTTCTGGCACTTTTCTTACAGAAGATGTTTGGTAGGTAGCCCTTTTTCTAATTGATGCTTTTGTTGTACTTGCGACTAACGAGAGTGTAACATCAGGTACAGAAAAGCCTTGCGTTAACGAAATGAGGTAATGAAGAATTACCAATGAAGCATAACAATTCTTCATTTTTATTACTAAAATTTATTAATAATAATAATAAGTAACTAAAAATACACAATTTGTTATTATTATATACAATTTGTTAAATTCGTTGTGTTGTGGTTTTTCGCAGAGTTTTCACATTTGGTTTTATATTTTTTACTGAATTTTATGCCAAAAATTGTGTTACTGAGCTTTAAATGTTCCATGAACATCTTTGATGTTCTCTTTATATACTCATAATTGATTACTCTACTTGAAGATGCCCAGTAGTAGGCGAAACATGTAGAACAAATCTCTTATTAAAATACGAATAACTTAATTAATTAACATTATTTTAATTAATAACATTTAATATAATATGTATAGCATACTCTATTATAAAAATTTACAATTTTTCATTCATTAATAATTTTTTTTTGCAGGATTAACTAATAATTTTCCAGAGTGCACTGAATAATGTAAATTAAAATAATTTTTTAAGTTAAATATGGGTATTTTCGTGTCTGCATTCTTGCAATGTTTAAAATTATATACCAATACTACAATTGGATAATAATTTATACATTGAAATAAACGTAAAGGAATAAAAAGAAAAACTTATGGTTTAATTGTGGTTTTTCAATAATTAATTTTGAAATTTAAATAAAACTAGCAAATTAAAAATCAGAGTTATTCTAACTTACAGATTAAAATTATGCTCTATTATTAATTGATATTGTAGTTTAGAAGGTACCGTTGGCAGAAGGACAATTGTTGCTATTTTGTTGGAAGGTCAACTCGCGTATTCAAATTTTGTAACCTTAATTTACTTTTTAAACCTAGTGAGCATAAAATGCACTGGCTCACAAAATTATAGGCACAAGATAAATTTATAATAAAATCCACAGTTTTCTCAAAATTGGTTATTTTTAATTATTTTTTTCTTAATATAATGTATTCAAGTATGGCTTGGGACTGCAATGGCTTTATTAAAATTAAAAAATGTTTTATTGGTATACACAAAAAACGGTAACATAGGTGAAAATGTGATAATTCAGTTATACAATATTATTGGCACAAATGTAAAGGAAGCGGTTATAAACAGATAAGAATAACGTAATACTTTTCTTATGATTGCAGTTTTAATACTTGGGAATTCCCAGACCATATCATAACATTCTTTTACTTTTCAAATTAATTATGAGTGTTATTTATGTAAAATAGATCAAAAGTAACGAATAACTAATGTTAGAGAAAAAACTTATTTTAAAATTGGTGTTTCAAGGTGAATCATAATGTAAAGTTGGAAAAATAGTCGAAAAATGATTTACGTCGGTAAGAAATGCCCTAAAAAAATTTAAAATCGAAAGAAAGTTACCAAATAAGTCTGGACGTGGTAGAACAAAAATTTTTACTGTTAAAAATCAACAGGTTGGGTGTGTATTAATGGAAATGGGGTGGGCAATTTAGTGTTTGTTAATGAAACGACAAACAACGAGCATTATTTGAAGAAATTATGGTAGTTTTTTCATAAATTTCATCAAGCTTTCCAAAGCTTGATGGTTTCAGCAGGACAATCACTGTAAGAATATTGCTCATTTAGTGAAACTGTAGTTGCTTTAAAACGTACCAAATCAGTTGCATTTACTTCCTCAATCACTGGACATAAACTCTATACAGCATTTTTGGTTAAAATTGGAACGTAGAATTTAAAAAATCCGAATAATAAGCAAGAAAATCTCACAACACACGTTATTTCCAAAAGTGGCACAAAATTGATGAAACTGTAACGAAAAAAGTGCTTCCAAGCATGGGAAAACGTTTAAAAGCCGTTATTGATGCTAAAATATATGCAATTATTTTTGAAAAATAATAAAATAAAGTGAAAACTGATCCAGTTTTATACTTGTGCCCATAATTTTGTGTAACTGAATTATCACACTTTTCATCTCTGTTACCTTTTTTTATTAAGTTTAGAAAATTTTTGATTTTAATAATGCCATTACAATTCCAAGTCATAATTGAATTAATTATATAAAGAAAAAATTAATTTAAGATAACCAATTTTAAGAAAACGGTGCATTTTGTTATAAAATTATCTTGTGCCAATAATTTTGTGAGCCAGTAGCTCTGACTTTTATTTTAAAGTTGGTGAATTTTACGGATTTGTTTACTAATTTTTCAATTGATTATAATATTGAATTCGAAGCTAATTGGCAGTTGATTTTTTGTAATGGTAGTTTGTTAATTTTCCAGACCTCAATCAATTTAAAATTATTTTAAATCATTATTTGCGTTAGTGTTAATTAAAATAAAAATTGTGTCAAATTATTATGAAGTAGGTACTTACTAGAACTCACAAATAAACAACAAGTAAACCAACAAACTTAATTAAATATTGATTAATTATCAATAATTCGCCTTACTGGAATATATTCATCGAAGACTCGAACTTGACTATATAAATAATTTAACCAGCTGCATCTATATTTATACAAACAAGATCATTATGGTAATTTTTTTTATTAAAATGAAATTTTAAAAAACATATTAATATCACAAATTAATGATAATATACCTACATTTAATTGTAATATAATATTTTAACGCTTTATTCAATAATACTAAAAGAGTTAGTGTTGTTCTATGGATTCTAAACAGTCAAGTCCCAATATGAAAAAAAACTAAAAAAACATAATTTTAAAAGCAAGATATCGTCATTCCCCTAAACAGAACTAGCAAAAAATTTAACTTTTTTTTTATAAAATAATTTTTTCTTTGTTCTTGTTTGGTGATTAAAATTACAGACAATATTAAATTCTCGACATTAAATTTTATTAGTTATGTAAAATATTTAAATGTTGGTGACCATTTTAACATTCATTAAATTTATTAAATTTTATTAAAAAGATGCACTGCTTTTACTCAATAGATTGTAACCATGTATGTTATTTGTTTGTCCACGTTTAACGTTGGATGATCACAATTGGTTAAAGCAGTTTATCGTAACTATGAGCAGTTATTCAAGTTTAAGTACAGTAACAACAACAAAAATGTGCTTGCCACGATGCATTTCATCACTGATTCCAAAATATTTCAAATTCACTATAGCAATTATTGTCTTTCTTGGCAAAGCTAGTAATTCTATAGACTTTAAAAATGATAACAATGTATCAGGTAAGTGTATAATCAATTTATATAATATTTAGAAAACCGGACTTAAAATTCAATAAAGCTTTTATTTTTTGTTCAAAATAGTTTTGCTTTTGATTTCAGTTTTTGAATCAATAACTGCAATGTGGCAATAACATAAATATTTTGAACTCGGTATTATTAATAAATTTTAACGTTTTTAATACTATTATCTTTATCTTTTTAAAATTTTGATAAAAATCCATAAAATTCTTAATTAATAAAATACTCAATAGTTTTTCTAATTTTAAATTATTGTCCGATTTTAAACGTCTTTGAAAATTCTACTTAATATAAGTTTAAAAATATTTTGAATCGAAGGACGACGGCATTTATTGCATTAATGATCCGAAGCCTTGAAATAATAATAAACAAACACCTTTTTAGTATAAGACGAAATTCATCTGAAATTTTGTTCAACTTAGCTACTGGCTATGATATGATTGATAATGAATATATTATGATTAAAAAATAAAGTCAAAGCAAATGAATAGTTTCCATTGTTTGAATTATTAATTTGTTCCAATTTATAGTTAAAATTTTCTTTAAATTGAGTAACGGTTTTGCAAGGTATGGGTTTGAAAGTAAAAAGTTGTACAAAAAACTAGAGAAAGAGAAAATTACAAAATCATCTTTTATTGTATAAATAACTTAATAAGTTAGCTAAAAATAAGACATACTAATAACATAAATAATTAATATTAAATTTAAAAAAATTTTAATTTAATGTTCTTAATTCAATTTCGTAGCCTCAAAACGTTGTTGCCAACTATTTCAAAACATGATTTATAATATAATTTTAATTCTTTATTATAATCTTGCTGCATACCAGTATTTTTATAACATTAAAGTATAATTTTCGAAATTTAGAGCTTAAATAAACAATAAAATGATAATATTCGTGAGCTTTCAGCAATGGGTACTGCAGTCATCAGATGTATAATAACAATAATAAATGTAAATACATGGAAACAGAATCGGAATATAACGTATTGTCATTTGATACGATTTTTTTTGGATGAAATTGGGAAAATATAGAAATTTTAAGTAGTATACACTACAGCCACCTAACTACACATTTAATAACGTATTCGAGTTAAGGTTTTCCTATAAGGTCAAACAGGTTTTCCTTAACTCGCGATTATCAAGAATTTAAGTAACCATTACTGAAAGCTCACAAGTAATACTTTGTTTTATTGTTTATTAACCTATTAATTTTGAAAATTTAAATTTAATATTAATTTCACATGTTAATAATATGTATTATATAATTTCTAATCTTTATAACGTATTAATTATCTATCTTCCTTTGTACTGCAATTAAGTAATTAATTTATTATTAATAATGTTAAGTTACATAACATTAATTCAATTTAATATATATTAGATTTGGAGCCATTAGGAAACATTACTAATTATTATGATTATTCATCGCATGTTATCAACAGATACAGAAGACAAACCAGTAATAATAGGTAAGTCAGAGCGGTAATTAATTTATTTTATGTGGTTAAGTTTGTAGGTTTTTAAATAAATTACATTAATTTTAATTATTATTTCATCTTTCATTGCTATATTCAATTTGGGATATTTCGAAAAATTAGTCCGTGAAAAAACCAGTACCGATCAAATTCCTATCTAATATCCTGTGTAAATTTTATTCTCCTGTCTTCTGCAAACCAAAACAAGATGAACTTCTATATTCCTACTTAACATTTTTTCGAATATTTATAATAATTGATTTATTAATCTAGTAAAATCCATTCAAAAAGGATGTCAATGTTGAATTGCTCAGGTCTATTGGCTGAACATGTGCAATGCAGAATCCTTCTAAAATTCTCCAGTATTTAATTTGATGCTAATTATATATTAGTTGTAATGTATAACTAAACTACTTTGATGTATAATATTTAAAAACCATGTAATTTTAGTAGAACCTGTAAAATTCCAAATAATCCACCTTATACCACGTATGTAGTTCTCGGCGAAAGAGAAACTAATTATAAACCTGGAGATTATGCTAACAAATTTGCAATATTAGAAATAAAATGTGATCAAGGATATAAACTTGAGCCATTTGTATCACCAAATTCCAACTGTCTAAATGGCAAATGGACGCCGTCACCAACTGCATGTATTCGTAAGTAAATTTTATTAAAAACAATTATTTTAAATTACAGTAGAACCTCGATTATCCGGGCCGACCGGGACCGTGCTCGGCACGGATAATTGAAAAACACGGATAATAATAATTGACGTTTTTTGTTAAATTATTACAAAAAAAATACACTAAACAGCTTTGTATGTAATCCAAGTGCAGCTCTGAAGTAAGCATAAATTCTATACATTTGATTTCACATAGTATACTACTAAAGTTGCGAATGTCCACGGATAAACCGCTGGCGCCGCACGGATAAGCCGCCGCACGCATAATAATCTGACCGTAATCGATGTATAATGGGCCCACGGATAAACCGCTTCACGGATAATCCGCGCACGGATAATCGGGGTTCTACTGTATTTCATTTTTATAAGCATGAAAAATAAAATATTTTGATGATTAACTTAGTAGGTATTTGTATAGTTAATAATATAAAAGCTATGTTAAGAACAAACTATGATAGCTTGTTTGATTCCTGAGTATTATGTTCTTAGTATGTAACTTGAAAAATTTAACCTGTAAAGTTTCAATTTAATTCAAGTTAAGTTAAACTCCAGTAAAGTTATCATTCGATACTGTTAATTCTTAATTCTTCAATATTTATCTCAAATAGTTCTTATATCTCCGATATTTTAGGTTCTTGCCCATCGTTAATGTCGTCTACAACAACTACAGTTAAATGCAAATATAACAGCATTCCTTTGGAAAATTGTACTAACCCTGTCAAAGGTACAACAGCACTAATTTCCTGTAACGAATTCTACGAAGAAGCTACTTTGCAAAAAAATCCATTACGTGTATGTCAGGACGGTGCATGGCACCCCTCTATACCCGAATGCTATCCTAGTGAGTGTTTATTGTAACTATGTAAAAAAATGACGTAAATTTCATAAAAACTTTGTATCTTACAGCATGTGGTATGAAAACGCCGAAAGGCAAGTCGAATATAGTCATGGGTCAAAATGCTGTACCTGGTGATTACCCTTGGCAGGTGGGGATTTATGGCAAACAAAAAAATTTTTTATGCGGAGGGTCTATACTTGATCAGCACATTATTTTAACAGGTAATACATTTTTTACCAAAATCACCTGTCCTGCCCATTTCTGTTTTTTCAAAACCTTTCCATTTAACTTTTCTTGAACCTTATAATACCGACATAAATATAGCAATTTTCAGCAATATTTTGTAGAGATATAAAGAATGAAAAATAAAACTCCTGTTTTTTGTGTGGTAACTCATATGATTTAGGGCTGGTATACCAAAAATAATCAATTTAAAAAAATTACAAACATTTATTATTAAATCAATTCTTAAATCTTTAGCTGCCCATTGCTTTACGGACGAAAGAGGCAATGTCAAACCTACAGAAAACTATTTGGTAGCTGCCGGAAAATATTATCGCAAGTACGACGATAATCATGATAAATTTGCACAATATTCAACAGTAATATTTTAATCATCTTTAAATAACTCCAAATATATATTTACTATTTTGCAGATACTGAAATTCATGTGCCACAGCGATATAAAGGGATTACAGGATTTCATGCATTTGATATAGCAATTTTGATTTTAAAGAATCCTTTCGAATTAAGTGCAGCCGTTCAGCCTGTGTGCATAGAACTGAACGAAGAATCGGCAAACTTACATTTATCACTTAACAGTCGAGGAATTGTAAGTTGATAAAATAAATAAATACATAGAGTAAAAGTTAAGAAATGGTACATATGTATTCAATAGTACTGAGTATATCATTTTTCATGACATTTTTAAAAAAAATTGTCTTTAATCTTACTCATTACAGAAAATTTACCAAGAGTAGAAAAATGAAATCATAATATTATAAGTATTACTTTTCTTCTCATTTAGCAAAATCTTAACATAATTATTTTATATTAATCTGGCGAAAAAATTTGCTCGACGTTTTTACTGCGTAATGAACTGAAGAAATTGAAATAATAATGTATTACATTTTAGGTTTTGGGATGGGGATACACAAGGGAAGGCAATACACTTTCAGATGTATTAAAGGAACTGACGATTCCCTATGTACCATACGATAAATGTTACAATGAAATTGTCGAGAGCTTTAGACGGTTTGTAACCTTTGATAAAATATGTGCAGGGTATTTAAACAATGGTAAGTACAAATATAAAATCAATTTTTATTCGGTAATTTAATTTTTAAATTAAAATCTAAGAATTAATTAGCTAGGCAAAATAGAGAATAAAAAATGTATTTTTAGTTTCTTAAGTTTGAAATTTGTTAAAATTTGAAATAAATATTTTCCTCAATCAAGGCTAGGAAACAAGAATTTGTTTTCGCAACTGTAACTATACAAATCTGAACTATGTACAGTTGAGGCTACAAACTACCTTTATTATATTTTAAACTTGCATTTTTATGATCAAGATTTCACTTTTGTGTCACAGGAACATAGCTTAAACCAGAAATTATAATCCAAAATTAGCCTTACTATCATAATGGCAAAGCTCATAGAAATTACCATTACTGAAGATATGATACCGTTTTTATTGAAAACTATAAAGGGTCTACCAATCAGGGGTTTGTTTTAAATTTGGTTGAAATAGGTCAAGTAGGCAGTTCTGTTATTCAGTTTTTTATCATATGTATAATAAAAGGTCAACATTTAATATAATGCCTTTGATTTCGCTCGAAAATCGTGTTAAGATAATTCAAATCCATTATGAAAATGGTCGATCCGTGAAGACTACATTTCGCAAAATTCGCGATATTTTTATTTGTAACGATCGTCCATCTGAGACTACAATTGCGAATTTAGTGCGAAAATTTGAGTCCACCGGTTCAGTAGTAAACGTAAGCACAAAAATATGTGCTCGTCCATGTCGTTCAATCGAAAATATTGCTGCAGTACGTGAAAGTGTCACAGAGGACCCAAATTTATCGGTTTCACGACGTTCTCAACAATTAGGCCTGTCCACAATGACCACATGGCGAATTTTACGGAAGGATTTAGCTCTAAAGCCTTATAAGATACAACTGGTACAAGAATTAAAGCCAGCAGATCATTCTCAACGTCTTAGATTTGCTGATTGGATCATTGAACGTGGTGCTTGTTTTCAGAAAAATCATCTTTTCGGACGAAGCACATTTTCACTTAAACGGGTATGTTAACAAGCAAAATTGTCGAATTTGGGCTTCTGAAAATCCAAAAGCAGTTGTTGAACAACCACTACATCCATCTCGTGTCACTGTATGGTGTGGTTTATGGGTAGGGGCATCATTGGTCCCTATTTTTTGAAAATGAGGCTGGTGCTTTCGTTACTGTCAATGGAGTTCGCTATAGGGATATGGTAACCAATTTTTATGGCCTATTTTGGATGATATGGGTGTGGAAGACTTGTGGTTTCAACAGGATGGAGCTACGTGCCATACAGCGCGAGAAACAATCCAACTATTGAAAACTAAATTTAACGGGCGTTTAATTTCGCGAAAAGGTGACGTCAACTGGCCAGCAAGATCCTGTGATTTAACGCCATTGGACTTCTTTTGTGGGGCTATGTGAAAGATAATGTTTACGCGAATAATCCACAAACAATTTCAGAACTAAAACAAATATCGAAGCCGTCATCCGAGAAATAAGTTCGCAATTATGCAAAATGTATTCGAAAATTTTGTTAAAAGAATCGACGTCTGCAAACGTAGTCGTGGAGGACATTTACCGGATATTGTTTTCCATTCATAAATGTTCAAGCCCTACAACATATTTCAGTAGAGAATTAGAAAATTTTCATACAAAATATGTGTTTCTTTTAAAATTTAAAACAAACCCTGATTGGTAGACCCTTTACAATATCTGAATCATCGCTCAGTCGTAACTAATTTGATAATATGAGTTCACGACAAAACATAAATTAGTTTGATTTCTCGAAAGCCTGTGATAATGTACACAAGAAAATACTCCTGAAAAATTAACACAAAATGAGACTTTCTCAAGAAACCGTTCTTGACCAACTACTATTCTTTAGTTATCGTGCTGAGTTGGCATTTTGCTCTTATTTTGTTATTTACTGAGTTTATAGAATGGGTTTCCAACTCTTTTAATATTAAATAATAATATTATTAAGAGTATATTATATTATTGTATTTTTAATTTTAGCTACTTCTGTATGTGGAGGCGACAGTGGTGGAGGTTTAGTCTTTAAAAATACGTTCGATCAACGATATTATGTCAAGGCAATAGTTAGCACATCTCCAGCAACAGAAGTACTTCAATGTGACACCAATCAATACAGCTTGTATACTTCGATTAAAATGCATATGGATTTTGTTCGAGATCTTATTACAATTAATCGAAGGTAAGAAATACAACTGAATGTTATCGTAACACGGCACACCGCTGATGTTTATTTGATGCTTATACAAAGTTTATTTAAATTATTGCTCCCCGTTTAACGCTAAATCCATGTTAATAACTATATTTTATGAACCACGATGTCATCTCTTAATCATTTAGGAATGAGTTTTCTAAAATAAATAATTTTAATAATTGCATTTTGTAAAATAACTGAATTGTACAAAATATGTATATTCAACAGGCAACATCAAACTGTGTGTATACAAGATGGCTGCAAAAATGAAGAAATTGGAAAAGTGTAAGTTAAAAAATCATTTTATACTTACAATGTTTTGAGAAATATAAATATTTAGAATGAACTGTCGGCTTCCAAATAATCCATTGCATGGTAAATACGTTTTTCATAACTCGAAAGAAACGTATAAGCCTGGAAACTTAGTATCTCAATTCACGGTATTATTTCTAACTTGCGATTCTGGATATGAAGTAAACCCTGCAGGTACATCTGTGTTTATTTGTGTAAGCTCAGAACAATGGGCACCTGCTCTAGGATCTTGTTCGGGTATGTAAATATAGTTAAACGAAGTAAACATAATTTACTAACTACTTAATTAGGGGGATGTCAAAATTTTTATTTTGTATAGATAAATGTGACATAAAACATTTGCACTGAGAGGCTAGAATGGCGAAAAATCGCTGTCCTGTTGGTAGTGCCAAATGAACTGTTGGTATTTAAAATTTTAACGGCACTCTGAGCTGACATAAGTAAAGAGCAACGGGAAACCACTAAATAAACTACATTTATTAAAAATATAATTCATAATATGTTAGCAAAGCCGAATTCCAAATCATGTTTGAACTAGTTTCATAAAATAATCTGTTATACACATATTACACTGTCGTGACTGTATAATATTCTTCGTATACAAAATTTAAATTACTATATTAATACAATAATTGTTATTACAGAAGTTCAAATTCAGGTTCAAAAGGCAATTCAGAAAGTCGGAGAAAAAAGTAAACAAAGTATGTACCTACATTTTATTAATATTTATATTACACATTAAATTTTCTTCTTCATAAGGTGAATCGATTTTACCATATCAGTTTTGTTTTATTTTTAGAATGTAAAGAATATGGTAAATACGTATTTGAATATTCAAATATTGAAGTTCCTCCAAACAACAATTTTCGTCTAAATAAAAACAGTTGTTCATTCACAGATGTTCAAGACAGTATCGATGTAAAGCCCGCCAAGGAAAAAGAATTTCCTCATATGGTAGGTATGTGGATATATACATTATGTACGTGTACTACATATTGCTATATTTTCTTTAGGCATTAATTGGATTTGATGGTACCGATAAAACTGAGTGGTTTTATGGTGGTTCACTAATTAGTGAAAAATATGTTTTAACGGCGGCTCATTGCATTATTCATATAAGTTTGTAAGAGTTACGAGTAATATTGAATTTCAATATTTTACTGCATTATACTTTTTTTAGCGGTTTTGCGAAATATATACTCCTAGGTGAATTAATAATGAATTCAGTTGAAGATGGTGACTTAACAACTCAACACATTTTAATTAAAAAAACAATTTTACACCCCGGTTACAAACCTCCGGCAATTTACAATAGTATTGCTTTACTTGAATTGGCACACGATGCAATTTTAAACGCCTATGTTAGACCAGCATGTTTAAACACAAATCCAATTCCAATGGATGCAATTGGTATTGTATCCGGCTGGGGGCAAACTACATCATTTGAAGATATTAGCCCACACATGCACAGAGCTATTTTAAATATCTTTACACACGCAGAATGTAATTATACCTATAAAGGAGATAGAACTTTGCCAAATGGAATTGACGAAAAAACCCAGATATGTGCAGGAGCAAGAAACAAATCCAATGTGGATGTGTGTGAGGTATTTATTAGTTCAAAAATATTTAAATCTATGTAAATTGCAAGTTTTACTAATAAGTAAGTTATTAAGCGGTGGTGACTGCAACTCTAGATCAGGAGTTGTACCTACACATAAACTCAAAATTTTTGTGAATTTTACTTTCATAATAATTAGTTTAGGGTAAACCATACAAACATAAGGTTTGGTGCGTAAATTCTGCATGTAAATCAGTGTGAATACTTTAAGATCATCTTTATAATAAAATTTTTTTCTACTAGGGCGGAGCTCCTCTTCAAATTGAAAATTCGGAAGTGTTCTGCACATACAATATTATGGGAGTTACTGCTTTTGGAAGAACTTGTGGTGTGGCTGATATTCCTACCGGTTACACAAGGGTATCTGCTTACATTGAATGGATTGAAGGCATTGTTTGGAAGTAGAAAAACAAATTTTATTACATTTTGTAAAAATATTTATTTATTGATTATTTTTTTAAATATTAATTAATCAAGGTACTCTCTTGTAAATGAAAGTATACGTTTATTATTATAGGTTATCCGATACGTGTTTTTATTTATATCGTCATCAAAACCAACTAAAAGACAATCAGGTCTATTATGTATCACAAAACGTTATTTTTAACGTGATTGTTATGAAATAACATCAAGGTTTACGTCAAACTGGTGACATTTTAAAGGTTAAGAAAACATTTATTATAATCATCTTGAAAACAAAAAAACAAAAAACATGCTACTTTCAATCTTTTAAAAATAGCTTAAAATACTTTTTAAATAAGTAAAACTATAATACAAAGAACGATTATAGACCATTGCAGTGCAGCCGTTTTAACACAGAACTGCTTCAAGCTAAGGTTTTGAGATTTCAGCACTTATCTTCTGCTGCTGTACTGTAATATTCGGTGTTTGTTTGGAGCACTAGCCAGTTTTAAACAACCTAACCATTTTATATACTCGTACTATATAAAGTTCCAAGGAGGTTTTCAAGCAACAAAATTTATTTTTTAACGTGAAAAAACTTATTAGAAATATGCAATATTCATCTTTGAACATGTATATTTTAACAATCAATTCTTCAATAATTATTTTGTTTTATGTTTTGATTATACCTATGCTAGAGAAGGTCGGTAATAAAAACTGGTGCCGGACCATTAATTCATATTAACTAATTAATAATTACCAATCTTACAAAGTTATGAGATGAAACTCGTAAGGATTCTCCGTCAAAAAGGCGGAATTTTAACTTCCTTGATAAAGGGACTGCGTCAAAACATCCCATTTGGTAATGCGAGAAGGAAAATACCTTTTCGTATTTCTTTTGGGCTTTTTCCTTTTTTTTTCAGATAAGCGGAATAATTTTGAGGTCGACTTCTATTGAAAAAACCATTTTTGGGTGAAATAACAAAAATCCCCCTGAACATAAAACTAGTAAAAAATTTAACTTTTTTTTATAAAATTGTTTTTTCATTGAAAAGTAAACATTAGTTGGTAATATTTGTTCTTATTTAGTGGTTAAAATTACAGACAATATTAAATTCTCAAAATTGTGCTAACTTCATTGGATATTAAACTTTAGTAGTTATGTAAAATATTTAGATGTTTGAATTTAAATGTTGGTGATCATTTCAATATTTATTAAATTTATTAAATTTTATTAAAAAAGATGCAATCCTTTTACTCTATAGATTGTAAACCATTGGATGTTGTTTGTTCGTCCACTTTTGACGTTTGCTGATAAAAATTGGTTAAAGCAGTTTATCGTTTCAACATAACATTTAACAATAATTATCTTCTGCTGTAATTAAAAAATAATTATTTTATTAATGAAAAACTGTTATGATTTGAAAAGCATTGCTTTATTTGGTCATCTATCGAAATTATAACCAACATAACATTAGTTATGTATAATTTATACTCTAGTCACTAGTACGACAACCGACTTCGCCAATTATTTCTTTTAAATCATCTTTTAAAATCACCCTGTAATGAATAAAACTCTCAATAGATGAACTATTGATATTGAAAAGCGTTGTGTAAAATGTAAGTCTTATACGAGATCGAGCAGACAGCTACTACATTATAAAGGTAACTATAAGCAGTTATTCAAGTTTGAGTACAGTAACAACAGCAAAAATGCGCTTTCCAAGATGTATTGATAGCATCTCATCACTGATTCCAAAACATTTCAAATTCACTATAGTAATTATTTTCATACTTGGCAAAGTTAGTTATTCAGTTGACTTTAAAATGACAACAATGTATCAGGTAAGTGTGTAATTGATTTATATAATATTGAGAAAACTGCACTTAAAATTTAATAAAAGTTTTTATTTTATATATTTTTGTTCAAAATAATTTTGCTTTTAATTCCAGTTTTACTATTTTTTAAATTTAGCTTTTAATGCTGGTTGCATCAACATAAAAATTTTCAACTCAGTGTTATTAATCAATTTTCAAAATTGTTTAATATTATCTTTATCTTTTTAAAAAAATTTGATGAAAATTTATAAAACATTACATACTATATGTAATACTTAATAATTTTCTCTAATTTAAAGTTCTTGTCCGGTTTTAAAGATCTTCGAGAATTCTATTATAATATAAGTTTAAATATATTTTGAATCGAAGGACGACCGCATTTATTGCATTGATCCAAAGCCTTGAAGTAATATTAAATAAACATCGTTTTGGTACAAGATTAAATTAATCTAAAATTTTGTTCAACTCGAAAATCCTAATGTGGGATAAAAAATTTTCCTACAAAGTTGTTTATTTTTTATGCAAAATATGAATCTGCTAAAAAATTAGGTGTCATTTAAAAACCAAAGTTGACCTTCAAATGACCTTGAAAAGGTCAATAAATTAAGAAAACAATTATGCCATATTCTGTCCCTTCGCTATCATACAACTTTTGTTCGAAACATTTTTTCATATGACTTTTGGTTTTGAGATATTAATTGCTGGAAGTTTTAAAATGAACACCCGTATACAACCACCTACTCATTTAAAACGTATTGGAGTTAAGTTTTCCTATAAGCTTAAACAGGTTTTCCTTAACTCACGATTATTAAGAATTTAAGTAACCATTGCTGAAAGCCCACAAGTAATACTTCGTTGTATTGTTTTCAAGTTTGAAAATTTTAATTTAATATTAATTTCACAGGTTAATAATATATATTGTATAATTTCTAATCTTTATAGCGCATTAATTATCTATCTTCCTTGTACTCCAATTACGTTTTTAATTTATTATTAACAATGTTAAGTTACATAACATTAATTCAATTTAATATATATTAGATTTGGAGCCATTAGGAAACATTACTAATTATTATGATTATTCATCGCATGTTATCAACAGATACAGAAGACAAACCAGTAATAATAGGTAAGTCAGAGCGGTAATTAATTTATTTTATGTGGTTAAGTTTGTAGGTTTTTAAATAAATTAAATTAATTTTAATTATTATATCATCTTTCATTGCTATATTTAATTTTGGATAATTCGAAAAATTAGTACGTGAAAAAAATAGTACCGATCAAATTCTTATCTAATATCATGTGTAAATCTTATTCTCCTGTCTTCTGTAAACCAAAACAAGATGAACTTCTATATTCCTACTTAATATTTCTTCGAATATTTATAATAATTGATTCATTAATCTAGTAAAATCCATTCAAAAAGGATGTCAATGTTTGTTCAATGTTGAAGTGCTCGGGTCTATTGGCTGAACATGTGCAATGCAGAATCTTTCTAAAATTCTGCAGTATATAATTTGATGCTAATTATTTATTAGTTATAATGTATAACTAAACTACTTTGATGCAAAACCTTTAATTATCATGTAATTTTAGTGGAACCTGTAAAATTCCAAATAATCCACCTCATACCACGTATGAAGTTCTTGGCGAAAGAGAAACTAATTATAAACCTGGAGATTATGCTAACAAATTTGCAATATTAGAAATAAAATGTGATCAAGGATATAAACTTGAGCCATTTGTACCACCAATTTCAACTGCCTAAATGGCAAATGGACGCTACCACCTACTGCGTGTATTCGTAAGTAAATTTTATAAAAATAATTATTTTATTTTTATTGGTACTATGCAATATAAAACTGTGTGTGTCAGCTCCGACGCACGACTGGAGTTTACTCAGTAAAAATAACCAACTTTAAGAAAATTGATAAAAAATGTTTTTATAAACATTTTTTAAAACTATTATAATTATTTTTATTTAAAATATAATATTATCTTAATAACTAACAAAATATGGTTATAAAAGATAATTGTCACTAAATCTTTTACGTACAATAATAAATAGTACATGAAAATTATTTAAGTATGCTAAAAATAACTTTTCGAAAGAAAATTTTATAAAAACATTATTATATATAATCATCATTATAATAAAGAAATATTGTTGATTTTTCAGATAATATTATCGAATTATTGACTTGAATTATTGATATTTAAAATTATTCATAAAATAAATCATAATAACCTGGAGGAATTTATAGACATCGAAAATAATTTTTGGTTAGGTTAGAAATTGTCTAAATTGGATTAAATATCGAAATATAATGATAAAATTATAACTTCACAATAACAATATTAATTATTGATATGTATAACAAAAAGCGGGCAGGATTTGGTGCGGTTGCGCTAATGTAAAGATACGCCTCTCATTTTCGTTTTAAAACGTACCTTTACCCACGTGGTTGTTAGATGTTCCGGCAATATTTTCTTGCGCACCATAGGTGCGCACTATAAAAGTAACGAGGTCATTTCTTGCGCACCATAGGTGCGCACTAAAAGTAACGCGGTCATTTCTACTAAAAAGTAACGCGGTCATTTCTTGCGCACCATAGGTGCGCACTAAAAAGTAACGAGGTCATTCATCAGTAGATTTTACACCTCATATTTTTATCATACCGGGCGCCTTATATGAAAATCGATTCTTAAGGAGTAAACTCCAAAATATTTTGATGGTTAACTTAGTAGTTGTGTTGTCAATAATATTCGTTGAATAATAATTCATAGGAACAAACTATGTTAGCTTGTTTGATTTCTGAGTATTATTTTTTTAGTATGAAGCTTTAAAAATTTAATCAATTAAATTTCAATTTAATTCAAGTTAATTTAAACTCCTGTAAAGTTATCATTCGATTCTGTTAATATTTAATTATTTAATATTTATCCCAAGTAGTCTTTATATCACCGATATTTTAGGTTCTTGCCCATCGTTAATGTCGTCTACAACAACTACAGTTAAATGCAAATATAACAGCATTCCTTTGGAAAATTGTATCAACCCTGTCAAAGGTACAACAGCACTAATATCCTGTAACGAATTTTACGAAGAAGCTACTTTGCAAAAAAATCCATTACGTCTATGTCGGGACGGTGCATGGTATCCCACCATACCCGAATGCTATGCCAGTGAGTGTTATTGTACTATATAAAAATTATGCCAATTTCATAAGAACTGTGTATCTTGCAGCATGTGGTATGAAAACGCCGAAAGGCCAGACGAATATAGTTATGGGTCAAAATGCTTTACCTGGAGATTACCCCTGGCACGTGGGGATTTATAGTACCCAAAAAAATTTTTTATGCGGAGGGTCTGTTCTTGATCAACACATTATTTTAACGGGTAATACTTTTTACTTGTACAAGTGTTCGAGCCTTAAATCACCTGTTTCATCACTTCAAGTTTCTTCAAACCTTTTCCTTCAACTTTTAATACTGACCAAAATGTAGTAATTTTCAACAATATTTTGATAAGTTGTGAAGATATAAATAATGAAAAATACTCTTGCTTTTAGTGAGTTCCCATGTAGCACACAATCTTGGCGCGATATTGGACCAATATTGGGACAATACCGTACATTGGTGCAATATTGGCAATCTACAGCTAATACGAGTGCTATATAGTTTTAAGATTGAATGCAATATTAGTTTACTATGTAATGCCAACATTGGTACAATATTGGTGATTATCCACATTCAGACAATATTTAAATAGAATATTGGTGCAATCTAGTCTCAATACTGTAGTGCAATATTGGTTTACTATGTAATGCCAATATTGGTACAATATCGATTATCTATATTCAGAAAATATTGAAATGCAATATTGGCTCAATATACGGGCGCAGTATTGATTTACTATTATGTAATCCCAATATTTGTGCAATATTAGTTTTACATATTTAAACGCAATATTAGTACAATATAGTCTCAATACTGATGAACTGTAGAGGAGAAGGTGCAAATATGGAATACCATTTTGTTTGGTATATAAAAAATTTTTTTAGCGGATAGAATTAAGCCAAATTTAGGTAAAAGTTACTTCAGACAAGTAGACACCATAATCTAAAAACAAATGTGTAATTAACTAAAACATTTTACAAAAAAAGTTTGAAAAAAACTACAAAATGCCCGCCTAAGAAAAGGTGGTGCAAATATGGAATACATTAAATATCTAAGAAATAATTAAATAACTTATTGTTCCTAAAACTTAAACTAACTATAAGGTCCTAGATTAACATATTACTTGCACCAGTCGCAAATATACTCGTCTTTTTCGACGCCTGCACTGGTACTGGTACATACAATACTGGTATTCCATATTACCGACAACCAATGTCATCAATATTTTAGGTTAGATCTAGCCTATTATAATAAAAAAATAAACAAATACAACGTTATCTTAAACTTTAGTTTATATAAAATGGCATCGTAACAAATATTTGAATAAAAACATGCAAATAAAAAAATTAGGCTTGCATATTCACTTACGTGTTAAAATTATCAATGTACGAAATTCACATGTACACATGTGGTAAACTAAAATCATACTAAAACGGTACGGGTGGATCGCCTCCAATAAAGATGGCAAGCGTTCACAAATTTAGCCGATTTTCGACCGAGGACCTTACTTGGTTTAGTCAAAACCGATGTATTCCATATTACAAGCATATTCCATATTTGCACCTTCTCCTCTATAGTGCTTTGTAATGTAGAGGTAGTATTTTCCAAACTGTTTTAAGTCCTTTATTTAGAATTTGACGTTTGCTTTTCAATTTTATTTTTAATATTGTTTATTTTTTAGCTAAGTATGTAGATTCGGCACTGTTACATTCTGTTAATACAAATAAATAATAATAGAAAAAGATTCTCAGTGTATATAATATACGGCCTCTACAAGCATCTGATTGGTTGGATGTTCCAACCAATACTTATTTAGTGAGTTTTAACTCATATGATTTAGGATAGTACTAACGTAGTATATATCAATTAAATTCAAACAAATTAAGAAATTTTAATATTATTATTTATTATTACATAATTATTATATATTTATTATTAAATCCATTCTTAAACCATTAGCTGCACATTGCTTTACGGATGAAAGAGGAAATGTTAAACCAAAAGAAAACTACTTGGTAGCTGCGGGAAAGTATTATCGCGAGTATGACGATAATCAAGATAAACTTGCCCAATATTCAACAGTAATATTATTTACCTATATTTATGCAACTTAAAATATATACATCTGCTATTTTATAGATACTTGAAATACACGTGCCACAAAGGTATAAAGGAATTAAAGGATTTCATGCATTTGATATTGCAATTTTGATATTAAAGAATCCTTTCGAACTAAGTATAGCCGTTCAACCTGTGTGCATCGAACTGAACGAAGAATCCCAATTCTTACATTTATCACTTAACAGCCAAGGAATTGTGAGTTAATAAATTAAATATATATAATATATAGTAAAAATTATCGTAATTATCTTTAGACGCGGAAGAGAAATATTTTCCGATTGATATAATGTATATATTTTTCACTAACATCCGTCATAAAGAGAAGTAGTAATTTAAGAAAAATTAATTCTCTATGTTCGGGTATTTGACCGGTGACCCGGTATAAATAATAATATAAATAAATAAATTTAATAAATTATAATTTTATTATTTTAAAAACATGACATAGTTGACGCTACATTATTTTTTAAAGTTTTGTTCTCAAACTTATATAATTACAAAACATTTACATCATAATTGCTGATATTACAATTTTTACATATTTAGCATAAACTCCACGTAATTGAATAGGCACACACTATTTTATTTTAATCTGATGAAAAAGTTTACTTGCGAGTTTTTACTACGCAATAAATAAAAGAAATTATATAGTGCGTATTACATTTTAGGTTATGGGTTGGGGATACACACGGGAAGGCAATACACTTTCAGATGTATTAAAAGAACTGACGATTCCTTATATACCATTCGATAAATGCTACAGAGAAATTGAAGAAAGCTTTAAAAGGTTTGTAACCTTTGATAAAATATGTGCGGGATACTTAAACAATGGTAAGTACAAATATTATTAAACTTTTATTCGAAAATTTAATATTAAATTAAAATCTAACAAGGCAAAGCAAGCAATCAAAGCTTATTGTTTAGATTGTTAAGTTTGAAATTTTAATTTAATAGAATAGTAGGTATAGGGGGACGGGTAAGAAACCTGAACTTCAATTTTGACCATTTTTAGAGTGGGTTATGAAAAATGAGGGTCTATTTAGCGTACAAAAAAAAATAAAATTTGCGGATTGTTTACAAATTTTGGAATAATAATAATAATAATAGTAATAATATATATTATTATGTATCTAATAAAAATATAGCGTTGAAAACTAATGTGGCTGCGTAAATTTATTATCGATTTACGATAATCATAAATTTTTTAATTTTAGGAACTTCTGTATGTGGAGGTGACAGTGGTGGAGGTTTTGTCTTTAAAAATACGTTCGATCAACGATATTATGTCAAAGCAATAGTTAGCACATCTCCAGCAACAGAGGTACTTCAATGTGACACTAATCAATACAGCTTGTATACTTTGATTGAAGAGCACATTGATTTTGTTCGACATCTTACTACATTTAATCGAAGGTAAGAAATACAACAGAATGTTATCGAGATTATGTTTACGTTTATTTGATATTTATAATTTAAATTACTGTTCACCTTCTAACACCAACCCAAAATCCATGCTATGAACCACGATGTCATCCAGAAATTTTAGAAAACAAACCTAATCTTTTATGAACGACTTTTCCAAAAATTCATAATTTTAATAATTAATTTATTAGAAGTTTTATAAAATAGTCGAATTATTATATAATATATCATTGAACAAAGTATGTACATATGTTTAATAGGCAACAACCAATAGTGTGCATACAAGATGACTGCAAAATGAAGAAACTGCAAATGTGTAAGTTAAAAATCAATTTATAAATATTATATAGTATTTGAAGAAATATTAATATTTAGAATGAGCTGTCGGCTTCCAGAGAGTCCATTGCATGGCAAATACAAATTTTCTAACCCAAATGAGCCATACAAACCTGGAAACTACGTTTCTCAATTTACAACATTATTTCTAACTTGCGATTCTGGATATGAAGTTAGTCCTGCAGGTACAGCTGTGTTTATTTGTACAGACACAGAACAATGGACTCCTGCTCTAGGAACTTGTTCAGGTATGTCAATACATTTGTATTAAGGTAATTAAATTTACTATATCTATTTTATTAGGTGGAAGTTCAAATTTTTATTTTGTATAAATAGATATCGCTGTTTATATAATTAGTACATTATTATACTAGTAGTGTTACATAAAGTATGCTCCGACAGTTTTGATAGGCTAAAAATCGTTGTTCTATTGTTGGTAGTTGTTGCGGTTCGATTTTAGAGCGCATACGCCCCTAACTAAGAACTTCTTGTTTATTATGCAGCCCACGCCCCTGTCGTTTTTCCTCTATTAGTACCTTTCCGTATATCAACAAGTGTTCATTAATCACCATCTCTCCTGTTGCTTTTTCAGTTAATGTCAATATGTCCAAGTTCTGTTCATTAGATTGATACAGCAGTTTCGTCTCTTTACCATTTAATCTTCTTACATTCCAGGTAGCAATCTTTCACATTTCCATTTTTTCCAAATTATTTAATTCATTTTCATGCCGGTCCGTCTTAAGGTTTTCCTGCTCTGTATATCTGATCAGCTTTTTGGCACCTCCCGCAGGCAGCCCTCTTCATTCATTTGTTTTCACATATTACTCTCGCATATCACCTTTTAGTAGCCTCTCTTTACTCTCTTATCAGTCTTTTTCATCTCCTCCGATCACTCTCTTATGTTTGCCTATATTTTTCTTTCCAATATTGTCAAGTCTCTCCACTATAGTATCTCTCTACTCAAGCGTCTCATCATAGATTTATTTTTATTATTTCCAGCTTTTTTTGCCCAGTTGTCCACTTCAATAACATTTTTCTTCTTTCCTATTTTGTGCACCATCTTCATTTTAACTTCCACATTTAGATTATGCTTTATAAATATTTCTATGTTAGCCTTAGTAGCATTGTCTTCTTCACAGTCTAGCCCGATTATCACCTTCCACTCTCTTTTCCTTTTATATTTCATCCTATTTCCATACCATTTTTGTTTTGTTCAGTTCTTCTTTCACTATTTTTAGTTTCTTTGCTTGGGATTTCATCTGTTCTTGTCAAGGAGTCAACCGCTAGAATAAATCGTGTACAATTAACTTCACACTTCACGTACTTCATCATAATTCTCCATACTCCTTTGTCCTTCATATAATTCAGCAGTTCAATAGTTCAGCATAATTCTTTCAATTTCTGAGACTTACAGAAATACCAAAATTTGAGCACTGGAGGATGTTCCACACGATTCACTGTCATTTGGCCGAAAATTATTTGGCCGAATTCTATTGGCCGACAGTTTTGGCCGATAAATCATTTGGCCGACACATCATTTGGCCGACACATCATTTGGCCGACACATCATTTGGCCGACAGATTATTTGGCCGACCAGTTTTTGGCCGATAGTCATTTAGCCGAAAATTAAAAATATTCTTTAATAATAAATAAATTATATTATTTTATTTACTAAAACACAAAACTAAAAAACAAAACAAATATGAAATATTCAATTCAAATCAACGAATATTTCTAAGATCCGTTGGGTTTAAACTGGAGATTATGAGCAATGCCACGAAGGAAATCGTCGGGAGTTTTGTTGGGAAATCCAGGGCAAGTCGTTTGAGCCTGTCCGCCAGTTTGACGTACGCTTTCTTAGGAGGATTGGGCTCGTGGCCTGCAATATACTGAGCAAGGCTGAATTCAATATTACCTTGCTCACGTTTGAGTCCATCGATGAATTTCCAAATTGTGGGGTGATTGGCTCCGAGAAGACGACTGAATTTATTATTCCACCCTTCAATGGAATTATTTGTTTTAGGAAGATCCCCGAGGCAGGCATCGTGACAGTTCCAGATCGAAATCCCGAAATTTACGGGTTTTCGCACTGGATTGTTCCTACTTCGAATCGCACCAATCCAAGTGTTTTCAAAGTAATCAAGTAATGGTTTCAATACTTCTTCATTTTCCAAAAAGAACTCAGTTTGCATCAAGTTTTCGAACATAAGCTCCACATTCTCTTCCGGAGCAAAGGCCAGAGCCGCTAATTTTCTTATATTTAGGGAAAACAATGGCTCAGCCAAATTTTCGTAACGAATTCTAATTGGATGGTTAGCCTGTATTACACGCCAAATACATTGATTAAAGTGGAAAAAGCATCCATGGTGAGCGATACCAGGGAAAACACTTTGATACGCTTTCTTCTGCGCAATTTCGAAGTCGGTCATAACACTTACGGGTTTTAACTCGGGTTTCAAGTTTAGCATAGCTTCTAAAACTCGAATGTAAGTGTCCTCTCTTATTCGGAAGAAGAGCAAACACAGACGGAATGACCACTTTGTACTTAATGGAATGGATCGTGTACAGTTGAAAGAACAGTGATGGAGCCGACTTGAACGTCCCATCGGCGAACCAATGATCGCAATCAGCCAATAACTGTAAATTTTCTGCGGTACTAAATATAAGGATCCTATTCTCACTGGGTCCGCTATCATAAAGGAGGAAAGGTTCTCCTTTACCAGTTTTTCGGTAATCTCCTTCAATCGCTAAATCGGTCAGGCTGGTAGGAGATGTTGGAACAGCAGGTCCATTTGTATTGCGAGTTCTGCGAATGATCTGTTTCAACAATGTGGTGGAAGGAAGATGCGGGGCCACTGCTATATCAAGATTAAGAGTAGCATCTGCCAGAATCTGTTGAGGGTTTTCCTTGGAAGTTTTCGCCACTTGTTTGATATCGGCAAGCACAGTTTTGCTGCGACTTCACCACTCTCCACCGTATGACCAATATGGGTGCCACTAAGTCCAACAAGTTCATCGCCTTCAGTGATTGCTCTTGCTTTGCACTTTGAAGTGTTGTATTTGATGCATTTCCAATAAACTTTTGCACCACCTTGTTTATCGCGAGTAAACAGAAATCCATTATGCAAAAGCTGCTTAACTCCACGACTACTTTCAACATATTCCAAAGGCATATTTGATGTAATTACGATTTAATTTTAATTTCAAATTTTCGAAAAAGTAATATTCTTCCTTCTGTTCTATTATGTATTGTTCTATTCTATTCTATATCTCCTATATTATTCTTCTATTATCTTATTTTCTGTATTATAATACTTGGTATATTACTTGGTATATAATATTTATATTGGTACCTATATAATAATATTTGGTATATTATTTTAAGTTGGTAGTTTAGAGCAAATAATATATAAGAACTTATGCTTTTTCCCTTTATAAATAGATGGCGTTACTAATTTTGTTTCCATTTGCAGATGGCGCTATTAATTTGGGGTAAATTAACAAATAAATTCACAATATTTAAAAAATAGTAACCGCAAATTAGTAACGCCATCTGCAAATGGGGGAGAAAATTAGTAATGACATCCATTTTGTAATATATTCTTATTACGGATTGAGGGGGAGTCTAAAAGTAGGATAAAATGTCTTCCGTAATATATGAACGGCCCCTAAGTACATGAGATATTGGTATAAATGATTGCCGCTAAATAACTGTCGGCCAAATGACTATCGGCCAAAAACTTGTCGGCCAAATAATCTGTCGGCCAAAAACTAGTCGGCCAAATAATCTGTCGGCCAAATGATGTGTCGGCCAAATGATGTGTCGGCCAAAAACTGTCGGCCAAATGATTGTCGGCCAAAAATTCGGCCAA